>PVKZ01003682.1:0-118970 GCA_004027375.1 Macroglossus sobrinus | reverse complement strand
CTCACTCCCCCAGACCAAGGGTAAAGAAATGCATGGCAAAATAAGGGAAAGAAATGAAATGGAAGGGAAGGAGAAGAGAAGGGAAGGGAAGGAGAAGAGAAGAGAAGGGAAGGGAAGGGAAGGGAAGGAAGGAAGGAAGGAAGGAAGGAAGGAAGGAAGGAAGGAAGGAAGGAAGGAAGGAAGGAAGGAAGGAAGGAAGAAAAAAGAAAGAAAGAAAGAAAGAAAGAAAGAAAGAAAGAAAGAAAGAAAGAAAGAAAGAAAGAAAGAAAGAAAGAAAGAAAGAAAAAAGAATGAAAGAAAGAAAAAGAAAATACAGAGCTGTTATAGATCCTCACTTGCTCAAGAATGGTGAAACATTATAAAGAGGATATAAAGACTCAAAAGAAGTTGAAAACTCAATAGATAAATGTACACACAAAATGGCAGATTCAGTGAAAGCACATTTCTTAGAACTAAGGACCGTGGCAAGGATGCATTCAAAACCAAGGCAAAATTACACTCGTTCATTCACTGACAGAGCATTTATTATGCACATAATAGAAACTGGGGATACAGATATACACTTGGGTTCTGTCATTACATACTCACAGACTACTTGACCTATATTTTCTTTTGTTTTTTAAGTTAACTCTCCTTAAAAACTAGTGTGTTTTTAAACTTTATATCATTGACATAAATTAAAACCAGCAACCTTGCTAATATACAAAATGCAAATTCGAATAATGCATACAGGAAAATAAGTTCCTTAATAAAAAGAATAGAACTATTTGTGACTAGCTGCTTATTAGTGACTATAAACAATGATTTAACCTATTTTCGCAAAACATGACATTCTTTGTCAATAAGATCAACTCTTAGGTTCTCAGTACAAAGAAATCCCAAATCTTGTGACTATATGGGAGAAAACTGCAAAAGATACTTAACTTCCTTCTCTTAAAAGTAAAATGCTGGGAGTATGTATATTCTAATACAAATTTAACATGAAACATAAATTTGGAAAATAACAATCATAGACAAAATGATTTGTATCTACACAATACATGTTAATTGAGTCTGAAAGCATGTTGTCAGTGTTGTTAGCTGAGCTCTCTTAAAACAGTTTCATTGAGATATAATTCACATACTATACAATCCACCAATTTAAAGTGTATGATTTTTCGTATATACTCACAGATGTGCAACCATCACTACAATCAATTGTAGAACATTTTCATCATCTCAAAAAGAAACCCTGTACCTCTTAACTATCACCTTCTATTTGCCTTCTCCTCTTATCCCTCAGCCCTAAGCAAACACTAATCTACTTTGTCTTTATATATCTGTCTATTCTGGACATGTAAAGTGAAATGAATCATTCAATGTAGATTATTTTCTGTCTAGTTTGTTTTACTTTGCATAATGTTTTCAAGGATCATCCATACGGCATGTATCAGTACTTCATTACTTTTGATGGCAAATAATATTGCATTATGTAGATATACCATTCTATGTGTTTCCATTTATCAGATGATGAACATTTGGGTTGTTTCTGCCTTTAGGCTATTATGAATAATGCTACTATAAACATTTATGTATAAATTTTTGTGTGGATGTATTTTAATTTCTCTTTGGTATATAACTAGGAGCAAAATTGTTGGATTAAATGGTATATTTATGTTTAAATTTTTGAGAAACTGCCAGACCGTTTTCCAAAGTGACTGCACCATATTATACTCCCACCAGCAATGTATGAGGGTTCTTATTTCTCTATATCCTTGTCAACACTTATTAGCTGACATTTTGATACAACCATTTAATTGTGTAAAGTGCTGTCTCATTGGGGTTTTGATTTGCCTTTCTCCGATGATAAATGATGTTCAGCACCTTTATATGTGTATATTGATTATTTGCATATCTTTTTTGAAGAAATGTCTATCTGGATCCTTTTTCAGTTGGGTTGTTTTTTATTATTGAGTTGTAAGAGGTCTTGATATATTCTCTATGAGTCTCTTATCAGATATATGATTTGCAGACATTTTTTCCCATTGTGGTGATTGTCTTTTCATTTTCATGATAGTATTCGTTGATGCACAAGTATTTTAAATTTTGATTAAATATAATTAACCTTTTATTTATTTATTTATTTATTTATTTATTTATTTATTTATTTATTTTGCTTTTGCTTATATTTTAGTTTTCTGTTGTTAGGTGCATATATGTTTTAATTGTTTCATCTTTCTGATAGATTCATCATTTAATCATTATAAAATGTCTTTTTGTAGCTCTAGTAATTTTTTTTATTTTAAAGTTTATTTTGTCTGATATTAATATAACCACTCCAGTGTTCCCATTGTTCAGTTATTTTTTACTGCTGAAAAGGATTTTCTTTGGATTATAAATACATTAATTTTGGCTTAAAATATTAATCAGTATTCATTGTCTGCCCTAAACAATAAAGCTCACACTTTCACTAGGTCTTTAGTGCCCTTGTAGAACTTGTAAAAAAAAAAATTCTACTCTTTTGGCTCCTGATCAACAAATTTAGAATCTTCAATAATAGGATCTAGGTGCTACATATTAACAAACTCTCTAAATGATTCTTATTTCTAATGTCATTTGACAGCAATTGCGCCAAATATTTAACTACATAAGTGTTTTTATTCTAGATTTTTAAAATTTGGATCTTATCTTGTGGTTTCTGTTTGAGATCATTTAGTCAGTTTCCTTCCAGATTATAAATTTCCTTCAAATACAAGCCCACATTTAGCAGTTAAAGAGTATGGATGATTCTTTATTCACAGCAAATACACAAGAAAGGTTGAGCAAGAGATAAATAGCATTCTAGCAGAGACCTATTAGAAGTATGACAACAACTTACTTGATTGAAGAACTTGAATCGGTTATATCATAAGATGGGCCTGTCAGGGACAAAATATGTTATTGTAGATATATCCAGGGGCCAGGTCATTGTGGATGTGGACAAAGAAAATAGTTGAGATGATATCCTATAAATAAGGTCATTTAGAAAGATTATTTCACCTGCAGATCAAAGGTTTAAATTCCTCAGTATTCCACAGACTATAAGACAAGGGCTGGACTACAGAAAAAAAACCTGAAATACAAAAGAGGGGATGGATTATAAGGATATTAAAGCATAAAATCAACACAATTTGGTTGAGAATAAAAGAAAAAAAATATTTACTACCATGATTCCATAATTTACTTTAAAGACTTAGATAATGGTGAATTTGTTAACTAAAATTTACAAAGAAAAGTGTATGCTCCCAAAGATTA
The DNA here is from genome assembly GCA_004027375.1 of Macroglossus sobrinus. NCBI lineage: Eukaryota > Metazoa > Chordata > Mammalia > Chiroptera > Pteropodidae > Macroglossus > Macroglossus sobrinus. The sequence goes on along the minus strand of PVKZ01003682.1, from coordinate 115,697 downwards.
TATACAGTTATACAATTAAGTTCTAGAGATCTGTCAGTATAATGTCTATAGTTAAAAATATGGTGCTGTGTACTTAAAAACTTGTTAAGAGGGTAGATCTCATGTTATGCTAAGAGGATAGATGTCATGCTAAGTCTTTCTACCACAAATTTCCCCCCCACAAAAAAAGAAAGAAAAAACAAGGAGACTGAGGAAATCTTTTGAAGGTGATGAATTATTATCTTGTTTGTAGTGATATCATGGGTACATGTATACATCCAAACTCAAAATATATACACATATATATACATTTAATATATGCAATTTTTGCCTATTAAGTATACCTAAATAAAATTTTAAAATAAAATAAATGCATTTTTTCAATTGTAAAATAAGGCTTTATAACTCTTAAAAATTAAAGGGCATTAAAGAGCTATGATACCTAACTGTAATGTGCTATCAATGCCCTTCTGTAAAAGAGATTATTACAACATTTATGCAGTTAGAATAAAATCTGATAATTAGATAATAATATTATATTACAGTAAAATATTAAAAATGGGTGTGGGCCCACATTTGGGTCTTAAGTGAGAAATTAGAAATAACTTTTCTTAATCTAGCTGTTGGACCAAAATTTGATTGATTGATTGATTGGTTGATTAGCCTTTTTTAAAAGAATACTATGTGAACTTGAATTGTACATTTTTCTTATTATCTGTAATAGTTACTTATGGCTGTGAAACAAATTGTCCTAAAACTTGGTAGCTTAAGACAACAAGTATTTTAAATCTCAGAGTTTCTCAAGGTTAGGAATTGAGGAGCTTCAGAGTTAGATGGTTCTGCCTTGGAATCTCTCAATATATTGGCTGGGGCTGTAATCTTGGACTTGGGCTAGAGAATCTTCTTCCAAAGTAACTAATTCATATAGCTAATAAGTTAATGCTGGTGAATGATGGAAAACACAGTTACTAGCCAGGTTGGCCTCTCCAAAGGACTGCTTGATTGTCCTCACATGTATGCTACTCTCCTCCAGAATAAATAATCCAAGAGCGAGAACAAATAGAAACTACCCTTTTGACAGCCTAGCCTCAGAATAACTTGGCATTCCTTCCACTACAATCTATTCATCAGAAAGAAATCACTAAGTCTAGCCTTTTTCAATTGAACAAGAGGCAAATGGCATTTCATGTAGAGGCCTATTACATAAAACAACTTGATTAGAAAACTAGTTAGAACATGGGTTCTACCTTCTGAGGAAAAAAATTTGTGGACATATTTGAAAACTACAAAATTGTGTATTTAGCTTCCAAGTTGAAATACTTTACTTGAACAATCAAAAAATCTTAATATTTAGTTCTATTCCTCAAAAAAATTTATATAACTTAAATGGATTATAAACAAAATAGAATGAAAAGTGCAGAAAAGTGTTTGCAAGAATCTAAATATAAAGTGACCAGAATTTGCAGATAAAGTTTGGTGCCGAAAACGAAGCAGAACAATATCCTTGCAAAATATTATGCACAAAATCATTGAACCTCCCTGGTTTTTGAAGCTTTTCTCTCCTGGCCTCACCCTTGTAAAATTTCTCTAATCATTTTATCACATGTGACATTTCACAGTTAAATTTTAATTACATAAACATTTACTTTATTGTGTATCAATTCATCTTTGCTGATGACTTAAAACAAAGCAAAAATAATTTATTATTTCTCAAATTTTTGTAGGAGGGGGTTTGTTAGTTCTGAACTGAGGTGGTTAACCTGAGGGCTGGCTAGTTTAGTTTAGCTTTCTTCAGATTTCTGAGACTTCAAATGGCTGGTAAGACTGGAACATTGGAATCTCTCTCTACATATTGTTTGAACAGAGAGAATGAAATCTTTGAGCCTCTCTCTCTGGTCTCTCTCTTGGAAACTAGACTCAGCTTTTTCACTTGGAGTTCTCAGTGTTCCCAGCAGTGAGAGAGATTAAGTACCTGTATTAGTCAGGATTCTCCAGAAACAGAACCAATAGGATATATGTAAATATGCATAAGAGGAGATTATAGGAATTGACTCACATGGCTATGGTGGCTGAGAAGTCCCGTGATCTGCTATCTGTAAGTTAGAGAACCAGAAAAGTAGAAATACTGATGGTGTAATGCTGTCTGAGTTTGAAGGCCTGAGTGAAAAGGGAAAATGGTCAAAAGGAGGGGATATTGATGGTGTAATTCTCAAAAATTCTGAGAATAAGAAGAGGATAATATGGACATCTCAGCTCAAATCGAGAGGGAGGAAATTTGCCTTCCTTCTGCCTTATTGCTCTTTTCAGGTCTTCAAGGAATTGGATGTTGCCTACCCACAGTGGAAAGGGACATCTGTTCTCACCAATTCAAATGCTAATAATCTCTTCTGGAAACGCCCTCAGACACACCCAGAAATAATGTTTTACCTGCTATCTGAATAACTCGCCCAGGCAAGTTGCACATAAAGTTAACCATCAAGACCCCAATGTACAAAGACTTGCCAAGCCTCTGCTTGAGTTATGTTTACTAATGTTACATTGATCAAAGCAAGTTACATTGGGTAAGTTCAGATTCAATGGTGGAGAAATAAAATTCAATGTTTGAGAGGACCAGCAAAGTCACATTTCAAATGGATATACATATAAAAATAAAAGGAGTTTTTAATTACCTACTATACATTGTTTCTTGACTTGGTAATCCCCACAATTTTTCTGAGTTTTCTATGAAGATGCACATTTATTATTTTCTAGGAGTGCCTTTAATACATATACGTTCTCTATTATAGAATGAATAGAAAGGTGAGCTAATAATGAGCTTACTTGGTTATTTTCCATCAAGTGATCTATACTTCTTGGCTTCATTTACTTACTTGAATTAACCAGTCCACAAGTTTCCTACCTTTGAAAATTTAATATGTAACATGGATTCCATTTTTCACTTTCTTGATGATGTGGTAATATTTGCAAGCACATATGCACACTAGCTATTTAAGTGCTTTGTAGCTTATTAATGAGATTGTATGGGTTCCATTTAGGTTTTTAATTATGTTATTTTTCCCTTTTTGCTTTCAGTTTGTTTGGGCTAATACTATTACCCACAGCTGCTTTAGATTGGTCATTCCTTCTGGGAGAAAAATCATGTGAAATGCTTAGAACAGGTGCTTGGTACTTGACCAGCTTCATCAGTTTAAACAAGTTTGAACTGTGGCACCTGATGTTGGGGCACCGCCAACAGATGTTAGCAAGAATTATAAAATCAACTCTCATATTATAAGGACTAGTGGGTGATGTTAAAAACTTTTACTTCCATACAAGAATTTTCTCAGTCAAGATGTGACCACAGCATAGTAAACTTGGAAATATTGATTATATTTAAACTGGCCACCAAGTAGGGGAAGAAAACAACTCCTGGGTCCCTGGGCCCTCATATTACCATAATGTTGGGCATATTACCCTGTCAACCAAAGAGCAAGAAATAGAATTGTTATTGTCCAAGAAAGCCTGCAGTAATGAATTTTTACACCCTTAAAAGAGGTACTTGGCAGAACTGGAGATTACCTAGAGAAAGGTTAATTAGGAAAAAAAAAATGCTGGGGGTTTTCTGAGAAGGCTACTTAACCTAGAGGGGGAAATAGTCTGAGAGGTTTCTACATTAATAAATTGAAACTATAAAGGTGTTGAGCAGCTGTTCTCTAACTCTATAGACTACTGAACTAAAGAAAAAATAATCTTGACAAGTAACAATAGATGTATCAGTAAAACATAATCCCAAAAATTAAAACTCTAAAAATTGATAGTTAATGGTTTCAAATCCACTTAGGAAGTGTCAAAAAATAAAACAAAAAAAATCAACTTTCTGAGTTTTAGAGCATATAATTCTGCCTCAGAATGGTGGCCAGACTGTTTACTTAGTGGTCAAAATAGTAGATTGTTGAGCCTCTACTGTGTGTCATCCACTGTGTGTGTGAGCATATAAAGACGCCTTGATCACATTCCTTACGGTTCTTTTTAGAGCTAAAATGTTGTCTCCTGCAACTCAGTTCTGTGCTCTGTACCCAGTGATTTCTAATCTTCTTCTGGGTCAAAGATTTCTCTGACTTCTTGGCTAGAATACAGTTTCAGAAACGTACGTATTATATTGAAATAAAAAGTATATAGAGAATTACCCAGAAGGCTCTGTCCTGTGGGCATGTTAGAGTTTATGTCTTCATCAAAAAAATACAGAGAAAAATAGATGGCCTTTGTTTTCTTCTCTGTGAAATACTAATGAACCAGAATAGACTACCTTATATCCTTGGCTGATCATTTCAATTAATTTAAAACTCTGAGCTTTGGAGATCAAAACTTCTGATTCCTTTCTCAGGGAAGTCATTTGGTTTCTAACTCTGGCCAGTAGACCTGTAAGTATTGCTGGTGACTAGGAAGATTTAGCAAGGGAGAAAGAATAGACTTGGGCACATCTATAACCTTTTATTTGGCCTGAATTTCCTAGGCAGAAATACAAGCTTAAGGATGAGAACATTGATAGCAAATCATTAGGATTACATGAATCTGCAAATCCAAAAACACATCATGCCATCTGTTAAATGAGTAGAACCATCATCTATCTATTTTTTAATCAATGCATGACAAAGTAGCACTCAGATCAAGTTATAAATTCAAAAAGAGATATTTCAATATTTTCCCTTGCTTTTGATAAGAAGTTAAGTTTTATCAAGCTTTATAGCCTCTTATCCAAACTTTTAATATGATTAATATATTATTATAGAATATTATAAAATATGTCAGTGAAAATGTGTTTTTAAGTGGTTGAGGTTTATTATTTAAAGGCTACTGAAAAGTGGACATACTGCAAACATTTTGTTTAGGAATATCAATATCTTTCTTTAAAATGTTATGCAGAAATTCTGACTTTCAAATGAAGACATGGTTTCATTTTAATTCAACAAATATTTATCAAACGTTTACCAGGTAACCATAGGAAATCAATACTGATTGAAATAGAAGATGAGAATAAGGCATGTTCTTCACTCTCATGTAGTTTACAGTTTAACAGAGTAACTAAGAAAGTTCTAAATCTACGTTACACTTTACAATAAGAGTATGATAAAATCGTTTATTTGGACTCAGCATTGCAAATCACTAAAACTGGCTTCAGGGGAAAAAATGTTGGGAGGAGAGAATATATTTCTTCACAAACTGCAAATTCCACAGGTATTAGTAATTCCAGACCCAGCTGGGTCCAGGCATTCAAGTCATTTTGATAGAAATCTGTCTTTGGTTAATTCTTAGCTGCCTTCACCCAGGACTGGCTTAATTTTCAAGCAGGCTTTATCCTCTGTGCTGGCAAAACAACCACTACTAATTTCACACTTATATTCTACTATATTGTTAAACATAGAGATAGGCTAGCCTTTTTCAAATTTTTGCAATAGACCTGGGCTGGTGCCATTGACTTGTTTAGTTATTTAACAAATGTTAAGCACATACAAAGTATTAGGCAGTTCTGGGTTTAAAGGATACAGTAGGGAACAAAACAGACAAAGCCCCTACCCTCATGAAACTCATATCTAATTGGCCAAATATACATTAGACAAATACAGAAATGCATATGTAAAGTTATTTATAGTAAAGGCTATTTTAAAAAAACTCAGAGTAAAGACTAGAAAGTCACTCACCTGCCCAGCTTTTGTTTCTTGTCTATCCCTTAAGCATTTAGTGGGACTCTCTGGGTAGGCCTGAGACACGTGACTGTCTCTATATCAAGAGGAATGCTCTCATTACTACCAAAATTATCCAGGAGAAGATTTTAGAATAAATAGTTCCCTGAAGAGAAATTCAAGATATTGTTATATCTTGAAGAAAGTGTGGCTTCTCAAGTGACAAAACTAACCAAATTCCAACAGGTCGTAAGAAAAGTCGATGTAAAACCAGCTCAGGGGCATGAGATAATTCATGTGGACTGGAGATTAGTAAAATTTATGTGGTCCACATGTAAAATGTGAAATGGGCCTTGAAAGATAGCTAGGATACAAATAAAGATTAACAAGGAAGATAGAGAGATGTTAAAGGAACAATGAGCAGAAGAGTTTGGTGTTTGCAGGAGTGTGTGTACAAGGGTAAAAAGCACAAGATTGTAAATAAAAATATGGTTGCATTTGAAAAGGCCTTGAAATATTCACTTGGAGAGCAAGGAGGAGACATTGAAGAGACTAGCATTCCTGAGATCTGCTCTAGGAAAGTTAAATTTACAAAGGGAGAGCTAAATGGTTCAGAAAGATAGTTTGGAAACCTATTGTCAAGGTCCAGGTGACTGTTATGGGAGTCTGGACTATGTATTGTAAGGATCAATGAAGAAGGAATCATATGGTTTTGATGTTTCAAACCTAGGTCGCTACCATTGTCAGAATACAGTAAGCAGTAGTGAGAACTGAATTGTACAAAGGAGTTGGCAAGAAATTGGCAATATAGTGTATTTACTTAGAAATCCTCCCGAATCAAATTATGGTGTTAAAATGACAATGAAAAATGCAATTTGGGACTTAGAGAAAGGTTGGGCTGGTGATTTGGATTTAGTAATTACCTAAATAAAAATGGGATGAAATTCCTGGTTGCTTCTTCTCAGGCCCCTTTGCAGCCTCTCATCTCTCCAACCTCTAAAGGTTGAAGTGTTCCAGAACTCAGACTTTGTAACTCTTCTCATGTCTAACCACACTCTGGAAATCTATTCAAGTCACAGTTTTAAATACTATCTTTTTGGTTACGAGTCTAGACCACTGCCTTGAATACCAGTCTAGTATATTCTAGTATCTACCTACTCAAAACCTCCTTGTGGGTGTCAATAGACCTTTTGCCTTTATCTCCAAAACCAAGTTCTTGCTCTTTCCCCAAACTTATTCTTCGTTTAGTTCTCTTCATCTCAGCAAATGGTAACTTTATTTTTCTATTTATTCAGACCAAAAATTTGGAATTATCTCTCATTCTTATTTCTCTACTATAACACATATAATCCATCAACAAATTTTGTCACCTATTTCATAGCCTATTCTGAATTTTGCATATAAATTAAATCGTACAATATATGGTATTTGTGTCTGTCTTTTTTAATGTAATGTTTTTGAGGTTGATACACATTGTAGCCTATATCACTACCTCATTCCTTTTTGTGGCCATATAATATTTTATTGTACTAATATACCACATTTTCTTTATCTATTTATCCATTAATGGCCATTTATGTTATTTTCATCCTTTGACTATTGTGAATAGTGCTGCTATGAACATTTGCCTACAAGTTTTGTTGAAACTCTTGTGTTCAATTCTTTTGGGTATATACCTAGGAATGAAATTGATTGATTATATGGTAATTTTATGTTTGACTTTTTGAAGAACTGCTAAAATGCTTTCCACAGTGGAATGTAAAATGCTTTTTTCCCACCAGCAATATACAAAGGTATAAATTTCTTCACATTTTCACCAACATTTGTTATTATCCTAGGTCTTTTTTGGGGGAGAAGGAGGTTGTTTTTTGTTTTTTGTTTTATAGCCATCCTAGTACATGTGAGGTGGTATCTCATTATGGTTTCGATTTGCATTTCCTTAATGACTAATGATTTTGAGTATCTTTTTGTGTGTGTATTAGCTATTTGAATATCTTCTCTAGAAAAATGTCTGTTTGAGTCCTTTTCTAACTTTTTAACTGGGATGTCTGTCTTTTTTGTTGTTAAGATGTAAGAGGCTTTTTAAAATGTATTCTGCATACTAGACCTTTATCAAATTATGATTTGCAAATATTTCTCTCATTTTTAGATTTTTTTTTTACTTTCTTGATAGTGTCCTTTGATGCATAAGAATTCTTCATACTTATAAAATCTAATCTAATTTATTTTTTGTCTTGTGACGTTGGTGTCATACTTAAGAATCCCTTGCCAAATCCAAGGTTATGAAAATTCACTCCTACATTTTCTTCTAACAGATTTATAGTTTTAATTCTCACATTTTAGTTTTTTGATCCATTTTTGGTTAATTTTTTATACAGTGTAAGATAGGAACAAACATACCATATTTTATAATTTTACTTACGCTGATTATTTTCTTTGTCTTTCACTTGAATGTAATCTCTATCAGGGCAGAAAAGTATTTTGTTAACTGCTCTATTGTTACCCCAACCAATAGTGACTTACACATAGAGGCACATTATTTTTCAAATGGACAAATTAATTTATCAAAGAGTGTTCCAAAGGGAAGGTAGCTAAGATGATCTTTTATCAATATACTGCTATTTAAAAGGTTATCTCTCATGAAAAAGTTCAATAAATTTTACCATAGTTCTATAACGATATGCTATAAACACAATAGCTCATTTGAATTTTGCTCTATAATAATTTATTTCAAATTTCTTTTTTTTTATAATAAAAAAAAACTCACACAACATTTGGAGTTTGCTTTTAAGGAGATTTTATCAAATTATATCTTGATTGCCTTGGATCTGAAAGTTCCTTAGAGAGATTAACTGCCCAATAACTAAATTAAAATCTGTTGTTCAGAGTCACAAAGAACAAATAAGTTATTTTGGAATTTCCCTCACTATAATATGTTCATTTACTGAGAATGTGTCAAATACTGTGTTAGGGTGGGAAAAAGTGGCATAATGCTCAAACTCTAATGATTCAGAGTAGGGAAGAAAGACACATACACACAAATATTAAACTATGCCTTTAATATTAGAAAGAATAAAAATGCATAGTTCATTATATAAAGCACTGCTATTGGACAGTCCATCATGCGAAGTGTCTAATAGCTGGTGCAAAACAATTACATGTGTCAGCAGTTGCCTGTCAGTCATGGTGAGTCTGTTTTCTGTGGACATTAAAGAGCACCTTCCTCACTGACCTTTTCTCTCTTGGTCCTCCTAAATCTCCTTGCAGTTTATTTCCTCTGAGCTCCACCAGGGTTTCTGAGTCTTCCTCCTCTATGCTTTGCCACATATAGTCCATTCTGAAGTGAGCTGAAGGAAGGGGAGCAGACTAGTAGATTCCGGTGAAGAAAATGAAGAAAAATTGTCTCTCCCATTCAGCCTCCATAAAAATATTTTTTTAACACTAACCAGGCCCTTTTCTGCTGAGATTGACTGTTCCAGTTGCATAACTCCTCTATTATTATGCTACCAAAATATCTTTCTCTTTGGTCTGCATTCTCAAACTAAACAGAATTAGTAAATAAGATAACTCTATTATCCCGGTCATGGGGACCAAGGTTTCAGAAATGGGGCGGATATGTACTCTTCACAAAAAAAGTGAAAAGGGAATATTAAGAAACCTCATTTTAATAATAACATTAACTTTCAGTACTACTAATGGTCAATCCTAAAAAAGGATAAATCAAGCTGAAGTTATTTTAGTCTAAACCAAGGCTGACAATCTGCTGGCCCTCATCAGAAGAATCATATGGTTGGTTCCAGTCTATGGTGGCCCTGATTGTTTGGTGATAAGACATAGCAGTTGTTAACTTTTTAAATTATTGCTATAAATTTATATTGAGTTTAGTATATATACCCACAAAAGATTTTATTTACCACATTTTCTATGGAAAATCCAAAAGCAATTTTCTTAGCACTAGGTAACAAACTCATGGAGTCAGTGAAAAATTTGTAGGCCTCTACATTCACTACATAGTGGAGAAATCTAATACATCTGGAAAACAGTATGGACTCCAACTCATAATAATAAAACTTATTATTCTTCAATTATTAAAATCACTATGTGTTCAAAATCTAAATGAATCTTGCAAGTTGATCGATAAGCATAAAGAGTTCCCACTACACAATTCACAGAACATCCTTTGTGGGCCATCTTCTTGTAGAATTAAGAAAACAAAAATAGCACACAGATTTTACTAAAACTAAGTTACTTTTAAATACCAATAATCCAGTTCTCTTCTGAACTCAAAACTACCTGATTGAATCTTTGTCAAATGTCTTGTTTTATATTGAGTCCCATGTATGTATATGGAGATGGGAGAGAGAAAAAAGAAAAAAAAGAACTTTCTATACTACAAACTCAGAATCAGAGGGAAAAATAATGTAGCTTTCTTTGGGGGTGGGGGTGAGAAGTGATGGGGTAATCAGGGAGGAAAAATTATAAAATTCTCTGTTTTACCAAATAATGTTAATTCTGTCTCCTCTGGTTCAGAATCACCCATTTCTAGTAAATGTAAAGACAATTCAAAGTTTAACTCCCTTTCAAGAAAACTTTTTTCTTCCCAAGATGGCATCTGGGTGTGAGAAAAAGCTGGTCATGTTTCATGGCATTGAGGAGGACCTTGTGCTCTACTTCCTTTTTTGGTGTCTCATCCCACTAGCCTGTGGGGAGCAAGCAGCCTCTGTCCTAACTTGCTGCAGTGCTAAACCGGCTGCAGTTTAACTTGTTTATTCTATTCTCTCCTTAGAAAAAAAAGTTATGATTTCTCCCAGGAAACATATCTACCTGCCTGCTGTCTAGGATCCCTCTTTCTTTCCCATTTGGGCTACAAATTTCCTGCTCTTTGGCTACGATTCCCATTTAATCCCCAATATTAATTAACATCTTCCTTCTACATTCTTTAACTGAAAATATATGGGAATTTTTCAAATCCTTTCCATTATGTGTGGAAAGAAAAAGACTCATGAGAATTATTTCAGACCCCTCTTTGCCTAAACAACCCAGGAAACTGTTTCTGTTCTATGGTAAGCAGGTAGTTAAAGACACCACATTCATAATTACAATTGAGCAATGTACAACTTCAGGGGCACAATTGAGATGCACTGTATTTGACTAATACCCTCTAAAGTTGTGTTGTGTTCACAGGTACATCGTGACTCATTGTGACAGTCTTCCTTTCAGACTTCCTAGAAGGAAAGCAAGCAAATAACTCCATAGTTTTTGGCTTCCATATCAATTATATATTGTTTTTATCTCTTCAATCTTTCAATAACCGCCTTCTAGGGTCAAGGCCAAAAAAAGTCTTTGAACCACCTTGGAAATTTCTTCCTTCTTGCCAGGTCTTTAATGTTTCCGTGCTTTCATATTCCTAAAACAAAAAGGTTTTCCCTCTGCTACTTGGATAGAACTTTTCTTACATAATGTCTTATAGTCTCCGTACATTATACTTTCTAATAAGACACTAAGAGCCCCAAGTTTTGCTCCTGATATATAAAGCCAAATTTTTGAATTTTGAATGCCATTTTCTTTCCAAACAAAGCTTGATTTTTAATACTCTTATCTCCTTAACAGAGAATAATTATAAAAAGAGCCTTATCTTCCAAAACTCTATGTATTAAATATTGTATAAAATCTTTATATTTCAAACAAAATTTTAATAACATCTCAGCTTAGAGTCTAGTTTACAAAAAAAAATGATAAAGAAAGCAAAACAGAGAAATTATTTCCTTTTCCGCAATTAAACGGGATCTTCCCCGGCAAACCACGGGTCTTGAAACCCTATTTTCCACCCATTCCTTTTCCAGTCCCCATACCTTTGCTGGCTTCAAATGTTAATAGCTCTGTTAATGACCATATACGTTATCCTCACAGGGCTTTCTAGGAATAATGAGTTGATGATAAGGTGGCTCACTTGATGAGAATTATAGTACTTGTTTCAGGAGAGTCTGTGATGAAAGAAGTTTTAGTAGGTCCAGAGGGCTTTTTGGCTGCCCCTCAAACTATAGCACAAAGGTGCTTGCTCATAAAGTCAATCCAGACTAGACTGCTTGAAAAATGTGGAAACAATTCATGATAAAGTAAATGTAATTCTTTATCTAAAATGCAATACAAATCTTGTAATATCATCCTAATTTTATATTTAAAGTGCTCCAAAAGCATGCAGATTTTAATCTGAGATAATTTAGAAAATGATTTAAAAATGCTATAGGCTACCAGGATTGGCACAACATAGTGCAACCTGATGACTTGCTGAAGAGAAATACTGCATGTGTATAATGACAGATTGAGAATAAGTTGTGGAGAATGATTATAAAATAGATTTATAAACCTGAGTTTATTCGATCAAACCAAGATCATAGGAGCTTCATTGTTGTTCTCAAGTCTAGAATATAGAAATTTTTATAAAACAATGTTTGAAACTATGATGGAAGGAAGAATATCTTTTTTTGCTAAAAACAATATAATATAAATATAAAGAATAATTTTGTCTTTTAGTAGCAGTTTTTAAAGTGCAAAACAAAGTTAAATAATATAGTTTCTAAAGTGTAAAATAAAGAATTTTATTCACAAATTATATTAAGTTTAAATTAATTTATTCTAGACTCCAAATCTTGCAAATATTATTTTTTACTTAACCTATTAAGTCATCTTCAAAATCTAGAATAAAATGCTGCTTAATATTATTGATGAGATCTTATACCTAGATACTATTTTAACTAATCTACTGAAACTCATCAAGATAATCATTCTTCTCCTCTTTCCATTCTCATTCACTAACACAATTTTATTCCTGGCTTTAAAAATAAAGTTCTCTAAGGGCATTTGATGTGGTGTGAACAATCAGCATATGCCCCCAGCTGAAGAGTCTCCTACACGGGGAAAATGTGCCACTTCTGCTCATCCCGGCTTTGATGCACAGTTGCCTTCAAAACCAAAATCCAGATTCAATTAAAAACAAGAAAGTCTACATATGCTGGTTCCTCTCCTAGTCTGACCAACATAAAAAATAATATTTTGCTTATTAACCAATGTCACCCCAATAAATTTAATTTAAAAATTTAAAAATAAATACAAAAATAATGTGTTGACCATATTTTTCAACCACAGAATTGAATATATTCCAGAATATTTTGGTAGACTTGGATCTTTATAAAGTTCTACAGTGTTTGACACAATAATTGGATATAGCCTTTGAGAAAACATCAGTTATTTAGTAAATATGATTTCAGAGCTCTCATAGGCTTTCGTTCTTTTTAATTCTTTTTCTAATATTTCTATTTTTGGTTTACACTTCTTGCAATGTACATTTATTATTTCTATCATTTCAAGACTCATTCTTTATTCTGGAAATAAATCTTAATGTTTCCTAGAGAGCCATCACTCTTTATACCCAGTTCTTATGATTCGGTTCATACCAATCCTACTCCTGAATCCAAGCATTAGATATAGGACCCAAGACAGAGTTCCACAGTTCACTATCAATAAAACAAATTGAATTAGGAAAGAGAATGTGATCAAGACATTACAAATGGCATATTCCATGTATGTGTCTGGCCAGAGTGTTTGCATCAATGATAGACACAGGACCTAAGCAATTCAATGAAGCTCAACTTGCAAGCCTTTAGTGGGAGTACTGAAATGGAGATTCTCTTTCCATTGCTTAAGATTACTAACAAAGCAGACTTGGTTGCTGGGGACCATCTCACCTCCCTCTGGGTAGAGCTACCTGAGTATAAAGTCAACACAGAGGAAACTATAGTCAAGAGATAAAGTCTGAATTCCGATGATATTATTTGAACTTTTGTATCTAGCTATTCCTGAAAAACCCCCTGCCAAGTTTTCAGTTATGTATATAAACTAATATTTTTTCTGAAGTCTGCTTTCATTAGGTTTTATATTACCTGAAACTGAAGATTTCTCTCAAAATATTTCTTCATTATTTTTCCAGAATGTCAGAATCTCATGTCATTATATTCAAGCAGATAAAAATGAAGATCCCTGAATTATTTCATAGAATGTACTTTACAAATTTTGTCTGATAATCAGAGGTTACTGAGGAAACAAGTATATTAACCTGCTATCCTATGGCTTCAGAAAAAGGCTATTGTAATTTTTCTGGGTAACATGACATATATTAGTGACAATAATATAATTAAATAAGTGGTCATATATGGTTAAGCCATGTGCCTGGCTCTTCACAAAACAAACCAAAATAATGCAGCAAGTTTTGAGCATTATAATTTCCAGATTTTAAAAATGCATAGTTCTTTCAACTCATAATTCAGTTATATTTTTAATTCTTCATTCGTTAATTTATTCATTTGTTCATTCATTTAAGAAATATTTTTGGGTACCAACTCTGGGCCAATCATTTTGCTTTTTTTGCCGAGTTTACAATATCTGCATAGACTAATAAGGTCTCTTGACCCCAGTGGGCTATTTTAGTATTCATTGGTACTTCCTTTACAAGATGAATAAGAGAGGAGAAAAAAGAGATGAAAATCTTTTCAGTTAAATGTCATCACTTGTAAATGATTTTACTGGTGGCTGAGTGGAAAAGCGTTTTTAAATGAGTGAACAATGTGAAATTTAGAGATTATTTGTCATTTCCATTTTTCTTGAATTTCCTTCTCACCAATTCTAATAAATCATTGATAACTGGCCATATTCCAAGTGAATAGATTTGTCAGAAAGCCCAGATTATGATGTTCATTTCAAGTATCTCAAAAATTGTCACATCTTAAATATTTTTGTCTACACAGAATTGAAAAGTGAACAACTTTATAAAACTATCTGCATAACTCAAGTTGTGTCCTAATTATTGATGCAGAATGAGGTTTTTGATGATCATAACATCATAACAAGTTTAACTTTGAGAAACTGAATAAGATCAAGCAATTTGAACTTAATATTATAAACCATGATTCCAGGAATCCAAAATTTAAATCTCCATAACTTCAACCCCAACCATTTGAAGGAGGGACTTAGTTGGTGCTAATAGTTGCAATCATTATGTTTTAAAGGTAAAAAGAAAATACTGTAAACAAAGCAGGAAAATATTTTTCATGCATAGTATAAACGCACAAACAATTATCTTAAAATGTAATCTTCATGTGACTTATTAAAGTAGATTACATTTTAATGTGCATTGCAATTTGCACATTATAGAGAGCACTCTATATGCAGTGTTAACTGTGTGACCAGCCTGACAACCTGCACAACTGAAGATATAAAAAAAGAAAAAAACCCTCTGCTATCTTTCCCTAAATGGATGTATTTGGTGTTGATAGTCAGATACAGTTTTCACCTTTATCCCAGCTTGTTTCTGACCCACTGGGTTAGTGTTAATCACCACTGTAGGCACCAATAATTTCCCCATATGTGGAATTTGATAAGTTAGAGCACCCACTTCAATTCAAGAAGATTCCAGCTGACTATCCAGTTATCGCTATGGACAGCTTCAAGCACATCCATGGCTGGCCTTGTATTCTAAGCTTTATCAAGCGCTTTGCACTTTTTGTCTTTTATCTCTTAATTGAGACCTGACTGCAAGAAATGCCTATCTCTTCAACTGGGTTGCATTGAGTATTAACTTTAACTGCTTTGGGTACTTGAGGTACAGAAGAGAAAATTTAAAAAAGCCTTAAGAAGCTGTATAGAGTGGAAAATCTTCCCAAATCTCTATTTAAAAATTGTTTAAATGCTACAGCATTTTTTAAAAAGTAAATAAATCTTTATCTCTTCTCCCGATTTAAAAAAAATGTTTATATTACCAACTGGAGAAAAGTTTATGAATCCTCCATCATCTTTGGCAGTAATAATAATCCTACAATTCTGGTCAAAAGAGATAATATTTAGGAAGAGTAAATAATTCAGTAATAATAGATGAGAAAGAACTTTATATTTTATGTCTCTAGACTGTCTACGGCCTGATTCTTTTTTAAAGGATATGGAAATGAGTTTTTATTTGAGCTGAGAGTACACCAACCCAAGGATATGGGATAGTTTGTATAAGTTCCAAGTTCTATAATTACCTTTTAAAAATATTTCGCATTTTTAAATATCACCCAATTTGTACAATTTTGTGAACTTTTAGAGAGCTCTATCTGTACCCTTTTATATTTTCATCCCAGTGTCCTACCTATAGTAGACATTCAACTAATATTTATTGACTTAAATGACATTCACTTGGGGTCTTACTCATCACATACAAGGCCTTCCTGTGACACCTGTGTTCCTCTGTGGGACATGTCTAATTCTGCTAGCACTGTGGCACTTATGATAGGTGATCCTTTGTGAATAATAAAAAAGTAATGCTTGGAAAATATATGGCATAAACAAAACAATAGCTTTGGACAATAGCACTGAAAAACCAAAGCTCTAATAAAATGTCAATTTATTAGTGAGAAAGAGGCTTGATTGTCACTAATCAAAATGGCACTGCTCAATTCTTATACCAATATCTAAAAGCTGAGAATAAATGCTAAATATTAGTGTTTAGATATCTCTTCAGCCAAAAATGTCTTCAACTAAATCTAAGTCTATGTAAGAAACATCTCCTTAAGAATCAAATTAAAGACAATGCTCTAAAATAAATTTAGAGCTAGGAAGACTCAAGAAAATGTTAGCTACCAAGAACTATCTAGACCTGAGAAGCGAATGAAAAGAGAATCATAATTCTAAAACCAAACAGAACTATAAGTCCAAATAAAAAGAAATTCTATCACCTAAAACTCATGTGGTACCAGTGCACCATAGGATAAATTAATGTTTCATTCACTCATTTATTCATCTCATGAATTTCTGAAGACTTTCTGTATGGGGCACCTCAGTAGCAAAACAAACAAGCTTTTCATGCGGTCCTCTAGGTTTGGTGTCAGAGCACACAGCTTATATTTCAAACTGTGAATTATTAAAATTTGAATTAAAAGGGATTTATGAATAGTGTTCATCGACAGCAAACAGCACAATCTCTTCATCAGCTATATCACCTAATATAGAATCTGGATTTTTTTTCAAAATTTCTAATTCACTTGGTCAGGTGCATTCATCCTCTCTTGTACCCACACCAGTGCCAGTCTCTGCAAGAATCACATTGTAACATCATTAAAGTCACTAACAAAACCTACTCTTATTAGAAGGAACAATAATACTGTTAATAAGAGTTTATCGTTTTGCTTTTCTGTAAACATGTACAAATAAGTATTTTTTTATGCTTTTAACTTCAACTTTCAAATATTTTTCTCCCTCTTAAGAGGAAAGACAAAATACTCTCATTTTATTGTTTTCTTATAGGCTAATAAAATTTTAGCTTTGTATTACTTTTTCAAAGACTCTATTACACTTGATACATGAGACTGGTAGGCTGCCACAAACTCATAAAAATCTTTTAAAAGAATTGCTGCCTTGCAGTGAAAATTGAATGGCAATTTCTAAGAATCAAGTTAATAGCTTAAACTATAGAAAATGTGAAGCCTACTAATAGATAATTTAGGAATTCCCCTCTCCCACCTACCACTGGAGAGAACAGAACATGAGCTTGAATAAAATTGCACCAAGATCTTATTAATCTTCTGTCTGTAAAAGCTCAATTTTCCTAAGCAATGGGCTGTGGTACACATAGCACATTAAAATCTATGTCTAAAATGTTCTCTATATTTTGCAGCTAAAAGTTCTACACCTTTGGACTATGTGGACACTTGTATTATTGTCATTTTCAAGAGTTAAATATTCCAGCAGGAATTTGTTACTACACAGCGGTACATAATGCCTGAAAACCCCCTGCACCAATATTGCTCTCAAATTGGCAGCAAGTGAACAAGGGACATGAAGGATGCTTCAGCACAGTAACCTATCCTTCCTTCTCTCCTGGGAGCCACTTGGCCAGCTTTCATCCTCATAATTATAATAAATTTGACATTTCATAGATAATATTGATTTCTGTATTTTAGCATTTCACCATAGGTGACAGTCTAGCGTCAAGAATGAAATTTCTATTGATCTCCTGCGCATTAATCTCTCATGTGTATGTGATCATTTTTATAAGACCTTTTACTGCACATAAATCAATATTTCATATTTCCAGCTATGCCAGAGGAGATGTCATATTTGTAAACTGCGAGTTGACACCTGCAATTCCTTCCTGTTCAGCTTCAACTGTTCAGTAATAGTCGATCTAGGGTTGAGAAAGGATCAAACTCAAGAAACAAGGTAGATGAAAGGCATGAATGTAGACTAGAGTAATTAGCTTAATGAACAAAGAAGCTAAGTAAGTGAAATAAAGTGGAACATAAGCATCTGTAGAACAGTTTGGCTTTCCATACTTGCTAGATGATACTAGATTTAAATGTCTTTTAACAGGGAACACAGAAATACTTTTTAAAAGAACTAACAAATCTTGTTGGTTAAGAAAGTCACTATAATTTCAAAAATATTTAACAAAAAAATGTAATATATTTTTCACCCAATAGAGTGCCAATACTGATTCACTAGTTTTCAGGGCTGTGATCTGTTTCCTAAGGTAGAAGCAATTTAGAAAGCAAATCATTTTCATAGTTTCATATTTAATGATTTTTATATTTTAACCATAAGATCTTAGTATTATCTATAAATATTCTGGTAAATCAAAATATAATAGTGCTATTAACAAAATATTAGCTGTTCTTTGTATAAAGTTGAATGCAAAGTGGAAACTAGCAGATATTTTCAATGAGTAAATAACTTGCTCTAAAGTAATACTACTCATAGCTACTTAGGGATCCACTAAAGTATTCATTTTGCCAATTTCAATGACATGTAAAAAATTAGTGTGCATTTGTACATAATCTTGTTGGATTTGTCTATGCTTTGTTATTTTTTAAACTGTTTCCTACCTATCAAATAATGGGAGTTTATGCATGACATATTATAAGAGTTTTTGGACTAAGCTACTGGACACAAGGTGATATATGTAGACATTTATGTTTCTATATAAATCTTCTCTGACCATTCTTATACTTCCCAGTAGAGGTTATTAAATCTGAAAGGCATTTTGGACATGGTGTAATATAAATAAGAGATACTGAGAATAGAATTCTCTCTTGTACAGCATTAACATTTATTCTTTACGAAATTGTTATTTTTCATCTTTAGAGAAGTTCAGAACTCAAAATCTTCTACAATAAACATTCAGAATCTGACGAAGATGCTTTTAATTCAATAAAGTGTTTGTTGGTTTAAAGAAAAAACTCCTTTTACCCAGATAAAAGTGGATTTGGAAATGTCCACTTTCTGGCAATTTCCTATAGTCACTATGGACACACTATTATTTCAAATTATATGTCGTTTCACTAGAAGGAAATGCTACTCTAGCTTATTTTTTAAAGGCCAATCCTTTTTGCTGGTTTCTGAAACATGTTCATGGCCATAAAATATGTCAGCAAATGACTGTTTTAACATGATGACAGACACATTATTGGAGTGTGACTGACTAGTGTAAGAGTGACTGTATTTCGACAGTTGTGTCAACTTTTGACTGAAGGAGCACAATTTTAAAAAAAGAAAAAAAAAGAAAAACACCTAGACTGAATAGTAGGGTAGTACTAAAGAAAAGTCAGCAGGTGAAATGTATCTTTACAAATACTTTAGTTTTTCAAGTGTCAAAGGAGTTAGTTGTAAGCTTTAAGCACTATGAAGTTTATTTTATTTGAGAATAAATTAACATTACAAAGAGCTGAACAGCAGGACTTTGTATATTCAAAACTTGAGAACTTTGATTTTTAATGTCCAAGGTTACTGGATCTAACAATCTCACCCTGACTTAGTTAACTTTCATTGTACATTTTGGCATTTTATTTCTTTAAGGTGAAAATTTCTGAGCCCTGAAATCCCAAAGCTGAAATGACCACCTACATTCCTTACTAATATGTCTTTCTTAAGCAAGTCGAATAAAAAACTAAAGATATAGTCTCTTAGGGGAAAAATATTCCTCCAATTTTATGAGCTGAAACTTTTAGCAATGGTAAGATGAGGTAATGCTCTCAAAATTATGAAGAGCATGTTTTTTCCTATCTTTAAAATAGTGCTTTAATTTGCACTTGATAATTTTGCTATTTCTTTGTGTCTTTTTCCCTCCTCACACTTGTCTAATGCCTTTTTATATTCCAGAATCCTCAGAGATTTCTCCCAGACACAAAACATCATTAAATCTACTCTCATGCCTCTCCTCTTAATTGCTTGCATATAATATTTACTATTCTTGATAAGTCTAGATTGTAAATATCCTTGGCCCCCATGGATATTTTTGTCATTGTCAATTACACTATTATTTTAAGCATTTATATTTCTTTCTTTTCCATAAGTTGAGAATATTTTTTTTATTCTCTCAATATTCTCAGTGTCTTGTACATAGTATGTATTTAGTAACCATGAGATATAAAAGCAAATCTTTGTGAAACAACTGAATGAATAACACAATCAGCGGTGATTTAAAATATAATATTTTGCAATTAATTCAACAATATAGATGATACAAAAGAATTTGTTTTCTTATTTTAAGAATACTATAAATTTAAGTTCTTTAATACCCTTTTTTGAAATCAAAAGGTACTTAACAATGGTAGGGACTCAGTAAATACTCTGGACTATGTAGTACAAAAAAGTTTTTAGCTTTTAGCTCATGCTTAAATAACATTTTTTAATGTGTAAGCACACAAAAAAAGCTGCCTCATAGTTGGGTATTTAAAATATATGCACACTGTTAGAGTTTCAATATGGGTAGAAATAAAGATTATGATGATTACATTTGAAATATATTTCTAAGATCTTATAATAGTAGAACAAAAATTTTTTTCTAGAAAGGATATGAAAAAATTCTTTTTCTCTTCGTATTAACTTCCTAAATATAAATGTTGACTGAAAAACATAAATTTTTAGAAAAAATTTGGCTTGATTTTTCAAATTATTATTATTTAAAATTTTGTAACCTGTTAGTAAAAA
Source organism: Macroglossus sobrinus (assembly GCA_004027375.1). Lineage (NCBI taxonomy): Eukaryota > Metazoa > Chordata > Mammalia > Chiroptera > Pteropodidae > Macroglossus > Macroglossus sobrinus. The sequence goes on along the minus strand of PVKZ01003682.1, from coordinate 95,043 downwards.
TCTCAAATTCAAACTAAAAAATATGAAAAAAATATATATACAGAAATTGTTTGATGTTATAAAAAATCTTAAATTTTGGTAAAATTTAGAAATGTCTAGAAATTAAATAGATTATAGAATTTTAATGCTAGAATTATTTTGTTTATTTCAAACCAATTGTTGCCTCTGTATAAATTATACATTTGAAGTAATTAACAACAGACAAAATGACATAATTTTAAAAACAATTTTGATGTCTTGAAATTAAGAGACTGTCAATGGCAACATGGACACTGAAAGAAAAAAGTATTTTCTAGCATAAAATTAAAAAGATGAAATTAATATCATGGTAGGTTTCATAATATATGAAAACTAAAGTATTTCAAAATGTACCATTTAGAATAACAAAAAGAGGATTAACCCTCAGGTAACAATGAAATTCAAAAAGTTCACATGTTTCAGCCATAGAAATTTCCAGGATTAATATTAAATGATGATTATCTGGAATTTTTTTATTTATATAAAAAGTTTATTAAATATATATAAACTGAAATGTATATACATCACATAAATATTTTTACTAAAAAATTTTATGGGCCAGATTTACCCAAAATCTTCTTCATTGGTAAGTAATTTATATCAACCATATATAAAAAATTAAATTCAGATTTTCATGATATTTTTTAAAGTGTTTTATAATTAAAATGTGAAACACGTTAGTTTTTAAAATGATCGATTAAAGATACAACTATGTAATTTAAGGTTCAATGACTATATTTTTGTTACTGTTCTTATGAAAAATAATAAATTTTATAGTTCATAAAAATGAAGAAAAAAATGTTTCAGCTGATTTAGTTGCTTCTTCAGTGCTAAAATTACAAATGAAAGAAAGAACATTTATCTTAATTATAATCAGAACTCAGTGTGAAATATTTTTGTTCATGTCTTACCCATAAAATCTTTTAAGAAATTCTTGCCTTGATTCTGGCTTCCCAAAATTTAAAAGTTAAAAAGAAAACCAAAGAACATGGAGAATTTAGACCGTAAGACCTGAGCTTAAAGAACAGTTCTAGAGAGAACATGACAATGTATTACCACATAAATCTGCATGTCAAATATAATGTAGTGGTAGTCAAACCTAAAAAGAGAAGACTACCAAAAAGAGTTATCATGCAATAAGACCTCCTTTATTTAATTTAGTTTATCTCCCTCTTACTTATTATATTTTCTTAAGAGTATATACCATCCAATGATTCCCCTTATAAAGTCTTCTTTACTTTGGAGCAAAGTTTTCTATGAGGAATTAGAAATATATTTTTGTCCATTTTTACAGACCTGCTTACAAAGTTCCTTAGCGTAAGGCCAAAATTATAACCAATAATGTTTAGTAAAAGGAAAACATTAAGGAAAGAATAATAAACAGCTCAAATAAATCAGTGAGATAAGAACTTACAACCTAATAAAAATGAGCAAAAGAATTTTACAGTGAAAAAAATAATAAATATATGAGATATCCAAACTCATTTATAATTAAATAATTAAAATAGGGTGTTAATTTTTTCCTAAGAAAGGCATTTTATTTTGTTTATTGATAACTAGAATGTGGGGAAATGGAGATTCCATATTCTATTAGAAAGCATATAAATCAGTGCCACCTTTTAGGAATAATTTGGCAATATCTCTTAAAGTTAAAAATGTGTATACTACTAGACAAAAAATCTACTTTAAGAATTTGCAACATACACAAAAAAATATATATATACAAGTATACACACAAGACTTATAACATTGCAGATAATTTTGTAAAATCAAATCACTAAAAATATCAATCAATAAAAGACTAGATATCTAAATGTGACATATTCATACCATAAGCATTCTTCAATTGTTTTCTTAAGAGTAAGATTGAAAAACACACAATACATTCACGTAAATTTGCATCTGTTATAGTGATTCTTTCTTTATAAATTTTAAATTTTACTTAAATAAATCTCTCGTTTACAAAAAAAAAGTGATAATGTTTGGTTAAACTGAGTAAACAAGTCTTTTTAAGAAGTGTAAGTTTTGGATTTATAGTGATGAGAAGAGAAGCTTTTGATTTTTATTTTCTTTTCTGAAACATTTTAATTTTCTAAATATATTTATTCAATTATTACTTTTCTAATTTTTTTAGCAATTAACTATCTAGGCAGGGTGATTATAGCTTTTATTTCCTTTCCTCTTTGAAAATCTTTTTTGAAAGCGTTTTAAAAAACTAATATTACACATACACACAAAAAATAAATAAAAACAAAAGGATCACATATACAAATATTTAATTTAAAAATCTTATATATGTATATGATTTTATATGTGTGGGTGTACATACTGTGTATTTATTCAACATGTAGAGATCAACACACATGGAAATGATAAAACAATGTCATTACAAAGTTATCTTTCCCTCAAAAAATACCTGTAACTAAGATATCCTTCTTTATCCCAGGACTCAAAATATGTCCACTTCTTTTTGAATATAAATATAAAGTTAATATATTTCCAAACCCTCATTCCTTACATAGGAGAGGAACAATAGCAAAGTGAGTTAAGAACGCAGATTCTAGAGCCAGCTTCAGCCTCTTACTAGATAGGAGACCTTGGGCACATTTCTCAGTGTTTTGGGTTTTTTTCTGTAAAGTATTACTTATATTACTTTACAGAAGATAACATGAGTTAATATAAGTAAAATCCTTAAGGGAGTAATTACTATACAAACATTAGCTAAGATCATCATTCTCCCTCCATATATTCCCAGATTCCTAAGTGTTGTCTACTCAGTCCCATTCAACCTGATTTTATTACCTATGGAAAGTCTGGTCAGTCTCCTAATGAAAACCATTTTCTCAGCTATGCTGCTGTCACCATCACACAGTATTGCAGATTTGGCAATAGAATAAAATGCATTCATTCGATCAATATGTAATGGGTGCTTTCAAGGTGCCAAGCTCTTGTAAGCAATGAGAATAGAGCAGTGAACAAAACAAAGCCATCACTTGCATGGAGCTTCTATATATTTTATTGACCAAGCTTGTATTCAAATCTCATAATTTAGCTGTCCAAAACTGAAGTCACCAACTAGGTTGATTTTCACAAAACTACTTTTAATTTTGAATGCTGTTGTAATGGATAGCTATGGTAAGAAACACTAAATAGTTTTCTGACAACTCTTTCCCAAAAGAATGTCTTAAATTACTTTAATTTCTGTGGAAAATGTTTCATGTTACAAAACTAAGAAAAGAATATTATAGGTATGACTGTGTATATTTATGTATGTATGTATGTATGTATGTATGTATGTATGTATGTGTGAGAAAATACAGGGTCAGCAGTATGTGGTACATGAAATTGCACCTGCCAGCACCAAAGTAAAAGAGCTTGCCTTTCATTTAATTTTTCTTTTATTTAAAAATTAAATCTTCTTATTTCAAATTAACACTCTCAGAAAACACATTGAGAAACAAAAACGCTTAAATGCATTCAGTGAATATCAATGGAAAATTTTAATCAAAGTAAATATTTTATAATTGACACTAAAACATTAAGCCTAAGCATAAATGTTTAACTCCATAGGGTTATACTCTGTGAAATATACATATTATACTCTTTGTCCACGGGAGCTATCCTTAAAAAACTGATTGTACATGCCAGTGATGTAATTTCACAGAATTCAAGAAACAATTTTGATCATCAAACCTGCCAGTAAAACTCTAGCCCAGCAAAGTTGTTTCATAATTCCATCAGCATAGAAAAATAAATACAAAATAGTAATGCGTAGCTATCCTTAATCAAATATGCATTTTTAGGGAGGGAAAAAGTTTCATTTTTATAAGAGAAAATCCCAAACAATGGAAAAGGGGTGTCTACCTATTTGATAAACTGAAATTTCTTTATGAGCACAAGACTAATATTGTTCACATGATTATAGACTCACAATATTTTCCCAAGTGTAATTACATTTCACATTTGAAATAGGGAGAAACACAGAAGTGTATTAATCTAGAAAATAGAATGCTGTGACTCAGAACATCCTACTGCCTCAAATGGGAGTTTTTCAAATGCATTTGCTTATTTTACACGTTTCAAAACTAGTGATTTTCATACTCTATACTCAATAGTGTAGGAGTTACTTATTCTTATGGTAATAATTATTAGCAACTGAAACCCAAAATTAGGCAAAGTTTATTGTTTTTAAATTCCAAATTGACATGTCTATATAATGTACATTTATTTATTCAATATATTATTGAACATATCATGTGCTAGACATAATTGTACATATAGCAGAGCATAAAACACATGTGAGTCTTACTTTTATATAGCTCAGAGTATTAGAGAAGAGAAAGTAAATACATTAACACATATCTCATTATAAATTCTGACAGATGTGATGAAAATTAAAAACCATGAGGGAGGAGACCCATTTCAGATTATGTGGTCAGAAAAAGTCTCTGGGTAGAAAAATCTTTGAAAATGAGACCAGAAAGATGAGAGGCTTTTTACCAAACTGGGAGACAAGAACATATTTGAAGGTCTGACCAGGAGGTTATTTGACTTATTTATGGAACTAAATGGTCAGTAGTTAAGCTTAGTGAGAAATGAAGATAACAATTCCAGAAGAAAATGTAGAGGGAAGTAGGAGCCATTGCATGTAGGTCTTTGAGGCCAATTGTTTTAATCAGGAGAATGACATTTTCAAATTTATGATATAAAAATATTAAACAAGAAAGAGATTAAAAGAGGGCAAGAGTGGAACACAAATAAGTAACAATACCAACAATGTACAAAAATGCTATTAAAGTCTTGTATTTTTCTATTGAAAATTTTTCTAGACATCTGTCTTGGGTTAGTTTCTGTACAATTAATAGAAATAAACATTTATTTTCTTTAAAAATTTTTATTTTCTTCAGAACCTTGTTCTGAGTTGTTGTTAACAATAAACAAAACCACTATCTGTCCATATTTCAAATATGTTATGAGTTTATAGGTTTAGCATGGGACATCTATACAAAGTGACATCTATAACATTTTTATATGGGAGATATGTTTAATGCAGATATGGAGAATGATGGTTAACCAGGGACATGTGAACCATCTAAAAGGAAAATCTATTCATCTTCACCTATTTTTTCATTTTGAAGGAATAAGTGTTAAATGTTGCTTTCTATAACAAGATGAAATCTGAATTTTGATGTAAAATCTTCCAATATTTTACATTGGCTCGTTTTTTTAAAAAACACATTTATGTTAACTTCTAGGCGTTGTCAGCAACTGAACTCTTGATCATTTTAAGTTTTGTCTGTCTTATGTGGCGAGCTGACTAATGATAATTTCATAAATATTAGAATATAAGAAATTGGATTAAGCAACAAGATAATCAAGACTGCTTTTATAATACTAAATTAGTCTCTAAGGGACCCTATTTATTAAATCAATTTAACAAAAATATTAAATCAATATTTAATAGTTTTCCCCAACCCTAAAATATGCCTTTTCTACAAGTGAATTCTTTAAAAAGTTTTGGCTAGTAAGCAGTCTCAAAAATGCCAACTCTACCCAATCCCTTGGAATAGAACTAAATGATTTTAGGATACTCAAACAATCATTCATTTATTCAACAAATACAATGGCTCAAACATTGTACTTTTCACTGGAACAAGTAGAATGCAAGATGAAATTCTTGTCCTCATGAGGCTTGCAGTCAGTGGGTGGTAGAGGTAAGTCGATAGGTACAATGAGTACTTTAAAATGGGAGACTACAGTATGAAAATATATTGAAGGAACAGATAACCCACACTTGGAAGTGGGGGATGGGGAAATGGACCAGGCAGTGTTCCTTGTAAAAGTTCCTCATAGCAGAAGGATAAGTACAAATTGCCTAGGTATGTGTAAAAATGAGCATTTTGAAAGATCCAATAACTACAAAGCGTAAAAGGCTTTCAGAAAATTGTTCAATGGCTAATTGAAATCTGCCAACTGTAAGACTGAGGAGAGCAGAGCATGAGTCAGACACATCAGTAATAGTTTCAAATAGCATGGCATTTGGCGAACTTTTGGAACAAGTAGAAGCACTAAGATGCTCAAGATAAGTAGGTATAGAAATGAAGAAGCTTTTTCCAAGCCAACACTCCAAGCAATTACAGATTTTAGAGTTGAGAGTATAAAGCAGCATATTCATTAGAGATTCCTGAAACTAAGCATCAGCTTTTCATGCATGCTGTAAAGTAAGAAGTGCCAAGAAAGGGCTATTGGATAATCACCACCATCCCAAGGTACTCAGCCCTAACAAACTATTGTCCATCTTTTATTGAAACTATCAGGAACTTAAACGTCCTCAGTAATAACTCCCATAACTACTGTAATTGGTTATACACCATTTTGCAGTTTTTCTCTTCAATTGTTCTATGAAATCTTCCTAGCCCTTATAGGCAAAACTTTCAGAGAAAAAATGTACCAGAGATGAATAAAACGACACTCATTCTTTGCTTATTTCTATCTGGGAGAAATGTAAAGTTGCTATAGGAGCATGGTTAGATAGAAAGACACAGGAAGACTGTAATGCCAATTGCACAAATGTTCTGGTAAGAAAGAGAATAAAGATATAGTTTGCTCGATCTTGGGGAGGATAGCCCAGAAAGGCAGTAAGTGGAGATTTGAAAAGTCTAGATTGAACTACACACAGTGATGTAGATGTCTACCAGAGTATATCCAATCAGAGTCTTTTTATTTATAAAACCTAATTTAAACTGACTTGTGCAAAATCACTTATTGGTTCACATAGCTGAAAAATGCAAGGAGTACACTGGGGATCAGACATACAGAAGTTCAGAAGTTCAAATGATATCACTGAAACCAGATTTTTCTCTTTTCTCTGCCTTCTAGTTACCTGGCTTCAATCACTAAGCACAACTCATTGATTTTTGAAAGCTTCAGGCTTTCTCTTGTGATAGCAAAATATTTATTGGTTTTTTTTAGTATTTTTCTTTATTTTAGAATTTTATCTTCTGTTCTCATTTAACTTAATATTTTTTCCAATTTTTAAAAATTTTATTGAATTTATTGCGGTGACATTGATTAATAAGATTACATAAGTTTTCAAGTGTACTATCCTATAATACATCATTTGTATGTTGCATTGCATGTTTTCCACCCAAAGTCAAGTCTTCTCCTGTCACCATATATTCGACTTCCTTTACCCTCTTTTACCTCCCACAACCCCCTTCCCTTTTTTATTGTGATAAAATATATGCAACATAAGATTTACCATCTTAATCATTTTTAACTGTACAGTTCAACAGTACTAAGTACATTCTTAATATTGTGCTACCATCACCACTATTTATCCCCAGAACTCTTTTTATTTTGTAAAACTGAAACTCTATGCCCTTTAAATAGTAACTTCCCGCTTCCTCCTTTTCCCAGCCCCTGGCAACCACAATTCTAGTTTTTGTCTCTATATTTTAACTACTACAAGTGCAGTATTTGTTTTTTTGTGACTGGCTTGTTTTATGTAGCATAATTTCCTTCCTTTTAAAGACTAAATAATATTTCATTGTTTGTATATACAACAGTATGCATATCCATTTATTCATCAATGGACACTTATTGCAAATTATGCTGTTATAAACATTAGTACACAAATATTTTTTTAAAGACCCCGCTTTTAATTCTTTTGGGTATATACCCAGTAGTGGAATTGCTAGATCATGTGGTAATTTTATTTTTATTTTGGAGGGGAACCACCATACTGTTTTTCCATGGTAACTGTACCATTTTACAAGTTTACATTTCCATCAGCAGTGCACAAGTTTCCATTTCTTCTACATTCTCAAAAACATGATATTTTCTAGTTTTTTGGGGGTGGTTTTTTCTTTTTTGGGGTTTGTTTGTTTGTTTGTTTTTTATTTGTTTGTTTATTTTTTAGCGGAGATCCTAAGGGGTGCGATGGTATCTTGTTGTAGTTTTGATTTGTACTTCCCTAATGATTAGTGATGCTGAGCATCTTTTCATGTGCTTCTTGGCCATTTGTATATCTTCTCTGAAGAAATGTCTACTGACATTCTTAACCTATTTTTAAATCAGATTGTTTTTGTTGTTGCTGTTGAGTTTTAGTAGTTTTCTATGTATTTTGGATATTAATCCTTTATCGGATATGTGATTTGCAAATATGTTCTCTCATTCTCTGGTTCGTCTTTTTTACTCTGTTAATAGTATCTTTTAATGCATTTTTTAAAAAAAAATTATGAAATCCCATTTGTCTAATTTTTCTTTTATTGCCTGTGACTTTTGTGTCACAAGATGTTTAATTTTGATGGGGGAAAAAAAGTAAGAAACTCTCCCAGGATTTTCAAAAAGTGATTCATTGTCTCTCTGGTTCTTTTTAGGTGCCATACACATAACTAGAGCAATCGCAGCGACCAGGTCTATATTTAGAATGTAGAACTAAATAGGAAGCATTAAAAAGAAGAAAAGATTTGGGAAAATGTTCTTTATCTGAAAAGTTCTGGAATGCTAATACACAATACAACCCACAACATTTCACAGTTTTACATCCCAATAAGGAATTTAGCCTTTCCTTTGTATGACCCTTGTAAACATTTTAATTCAGACATCCTAATATTGAAGCCATCTTCTGCAGTCACAAGCTAAAACAGACTCACTATGCTCCACCTTACTCAATGGGTCAGTATGCCTCAAGAGGCACTGAAATACTTTTAAAAAAGTAAATTATATTAAATGCTATTCTAGAACATTATCCTTTCATTTCAAGAATGATATAGTGAAACCAGGATAGTTTCAACTTAAGGACAGACTAAAATCAGGGAAAGAAATTTGTCTTGGTCTTTTCAGGCCGCTATAACAGAACACCATAGACTGTGTGGCTTATATACAACAGAATTTTTTTTTTTTCTCACAGTTCTCAAGGCTGGGAATTCCAAGTAAAAGGTGTCAGCAGATTTGGTATATGGAGAGGCCGATTTCCTGGTTCGTAGATGGCCAACTTCTTGTGTCCTCACATGGCAAAGAGAGCAAGTGAGCTCCTTGGGATCTTTTTAATAAAGGCACTATTTTTATTACTGGGGGCTCCACCCTTACAACCAAATCACCTCCCCAGGGTCCCATCTCTAAATACCATACATTAAGGATAAGGTTTTGACATATGAATTTTAATAAAATACAGTCTATTGCAAAATCAAATTTAAAAAAATACACTGTTGTTTGACTAAATAATGACTGAATAAATGCACTAGTAAAATCTATTAACTAGTAAACGATGTAAATAAAATAAATATAGAGTTAATAGGTAGAAACCTTAAGCTTTGTTGAAAAATAGTGTGCACAGCAGAAAAAATGAGACGTTATAAACAACTTTAATTTGAAAGATTAGTTGATAATAATGACCTTTGCACAATTCAGAAGTAATAGGGCATGGGATAGCCATTGAAATTGGAGACCATTAAATTTAGAGCAAACTAAAAAGAAATTATATTTACCTCAGTAAATAATAAATCTAAGGAAATCATTAGAAGTTCAAGAGCAATAAATCTGTAAACCTAAATGAATTCAAAAATATTTTTTAATTATGAATTACAAAACCATTAAGTGAAACTGGCATTGTAGAACATTAAGGATTTCATAGACTGTAATCAAATGCGCTCTAATTTAATGTTCATCAATGTCTTTGTCATTATTTCACAAGGCAGCATATTCCATTATAGAACTTCTCTTATAATTAGAAAGATCTTTTTTCCATTTGAACTAAAACTACTAGTTACTTCCATCTTACCTTAGAATCACTCAAGGAGAAAAAGAAAACTTTTTTAAAGAGTTATAGTCAAAATTAAATCCACTGATCTCTATGTGATCCAACCAGTACAGACTAAAATAAAAATACGAACTTCTTTGTTCAGGAGACTTATCTTCTATTAATGCACAAATATCAAAATCCATTAACTTCTTAGACAACTTACAACATGTTACTGAACTCTGTACTGGATATAAATTGTTTTAGAACCACCATTTATTTTTACTTCCTTGTATATTCTCCCCTATACTGCTGAATAAAACCCCCAACCCCAACCACCCACCCCACTCCCACCCTCAGATAACCAGCTCCTTATCCCTGGAACCTGAAAGTGTTACCCAATATGACAACAGGAAGTTTGCAGATGTTAAGGTAATGTGATGCAGGGTCTCAAACCAAAGAATAGGGATATTGTCCAGAAAATGGTAAAATCAAGAAAATTTGCCCCTAGAATCTGCAAGATTTTTGGCCCACTGAAACCCATTTTAGACTTCTGGCCTCCAGAAATATGAGAATATAATATAATTTTGTTTTCAACCACTACATTGTTAGATAATTTGTTAACAATAGCCGCAGAAGATGAAAACACCCGCTCTTTATGATCAGCACTTACATGAAATTTGGAAGATAGAAGACAATTCAAGCCATTATTCCTTCCCAGTAATAAAGTACAGGTGCAGAGGTTTTGACAGTGGCTTCCAGGGTTTCTCTTAGACCTCACCATTTCATGCTGAAGGGAACTGAGTACATTGGCAATGAGCACCTGAAATTCCTACAAATTTGTGATTTCCTGAAACCTAGCAATAGCCTTTCATGACTACCACCACATCTTCACTTTCTCCAACTGATTTTAAGCCCCTGAATCTCAAAAGAAAGAAAGAAAGAAAGAAAGAAAGAAAGAAAGAAAGAAAGAAAGAAAGAAAGAAAGAAAGAAAGAAAGAAAGGAGGGAGGGAGGGAGGGAGGGAGGGAGGGAGGGAGGGAGAGAGAGAGAAAGAAAGAAACAAACAAACAAACAAACAAACAAACAAACAAACAAAGATGAAAGAAAGAAAAAGAAAAATATCGAGAGTGCTATTTTTCTAACCAAACCCTGACTAATAACATCCAAACTCGGATGTCCTACTGCTTATTTAGAATGAACATAAAATATTTTCTTTTCAAAAGCTTCACAAGGTTTCCATTTCTATAATTAGGAGTCATGGCAAGAGTTAAATATTTTCCAAAACATAAAGATAAAACTATAATACTTAATATTTACCTATTCCTTCATTCATTTAACAAATATTTGTTGAGCACAAGCTCTCTCAGAGATGCCACATACAATATCAGAGATTCAGTGATGAGCAAACTAGATGACATTCTTACAAAGACCGTTAGTTGTCAAAGAAAGGCAATTGAATAGAGTATAACATTCTGTGAAAGAGTAAGTACAAAGTGCCACAGAAGTATACAAGCATAGGATCAAGGAATGCTTCTTCAAGGAAGTGACAGCTAAACCAAGATCAAAAGCATAACAAGCATTACTAAGGCATTATGTAAATGGAAAAAGAAATAATCCTTTTCCCAACTTACCACATCTGCCATTTGTCCCTCCTCTTACCTACATTCATGGATTCTCATGTGACTAAAGATATCTCTCTCTTCTTTCCAACCACATTTTCACATGGTAAATTATATAGCAAGGAAAAGAAAATATTATTAAAAGGCAATGAGTATTTCTTCCAGTTATGAGTTCCTGAAATAACAATCTAGAAAACAAGGCAATCATTTAAAGGAAGAGTTTAGCATAAAGCAGGGATACCCCAAATGAAAAAAACAGGTCCCGCAACTGCTTTTTACTCTTGCTGTTGTTATTGTTGTTATTTGAATTTTATTTTGGGCCAGCACAGAATTTTAAAATTTTCTGAATTTAATGTTTTTATTCAGAATTCTGAATTATCACCTATTTCAGTTGCCAGGCCTCTCAAAGCATTTATTTGTGAATCCCAGTATAAAGGAAAGAATATATAGACTAAAGTCAGATAAACTTGTGTTTAGAGATCAGTTCAGACTGCCAGTGCAAACTGTGGCAAAGTACTTAAATTATCTAGTCTTTCTTCATCTGTAAAGTGAATATAGCAGTATCTAGCTTACAGAGAAGTAATACCTGTGAGACTCCCAGCTCAATAGCTAACCTGCTCTTCCCTCCACCCTTACTTGCTTGCTTCCTTTTTTCCTTCCTTTCTCCCTTCCTTCTCTTTATTCTCTTTCTTTTAAGAGAGTGTAGTATGTAATTAGATAGTTATAATTATGTGCTAGAATCTTAGATATAGATTAAAATATTTTTCCAGTTTGAATATGAATTTATAATTAGCAAAATCTCAAGTCTATAGATTTGAAACAATTTGCCAAATGTATCAAATATGTAGAGACACTTAGGTCCCTACTTGCCATGTTTCCAATTTCAAAGAAACATCTTCTCATTTAACAATCTTCTTATCTTCTATGAATTATTAATGATAATAGAAAAAAATCCTCCTGATTATATCAGTAAACCAAATTTTCTACTTCCCAGTTCAAATATTAAGTCAAGCTCCAAATAATGATAGCATTATATTAATGTAATGGACAAAATAGTCTATATCATGCAAAATTAAAATGCGAATTGATTTCCAAAGAAAAATTTTAAGTGTATTAGTTCTTTTAATCTTATTGCCTATTGAGAATGAAAAGAACTGCTTTTAAGACATCTGATGGATTGGTCCCAGAGCAAGCTATAACAGCTAATTCACCAATTAAGCTTTGAAAAACTCCAAGGATCTGAGCAAACATGTCTAATAAAAGGAACATGGATCCCTGAAAGGAAGAAGAGGAGAGAGAAGACATCAGATTTAAAAAGGGGGGGGGCGGGGACTGTGTGCTCTGGTGAATGAAACATATTGAGTATAGAAGGCAGTGGGCTCCATTACCATATGACAATGAAGAAGACATATGCTGTTCATGTTCCAAGGTCTGAAAAGTAGAACTGAATATAACTGAACAATCAAGAAATACATAGAGTGCTCTGGGATTTTGTTGAGACCATAAAAGTGACATAATCAGCATTTTCATAACTACCTACTTTCAGAACTACTTTGCTTTTCACTCACTAGATCATGAGAAACAAGAGGGTAGGGACTAACCCTTTTTCAATCCCATGCCCTGATAGATTTCCTAGAAAAATGTTTTAAATAAATCATATGTATGTCAAATGTAATGGAATCGAAAGCCAGAGACAATTGAATGACTCCTAGTACACCATTGAGTGACATATGGTTTTGTCAATTGCTTCTGTATTTGGACAATGTATTTGTCCTGGGAATTTTTTCTTAAGGTTGGTAAACATTTATTCTTTTTCAACAAAATCATAAATAACAAAGAAACAAAGTGGGTCCCAGATTCCGGACCATGCAGGACAGGGAAAGAAAGTTGTTGGGTAGAAAGGTGAAGAGGTGGAGAGCACTATGCATCACCTAAGGCAGTCACAGAAAAATGGGCTTTGGGAGGCTACCCTTCTCTGCCCTTGGAAATGGCATGTGGGCTGCCGGAGGAGGCCACAGAAATTTGATGAGGCAGCTAGAGAAGGAAAAAACTGAGGATTGGGCTATACTGTTTATAAGAAGACTGACATGGAAAACACAAATGGCAAATGATGAAAGCAAATTATGAACACAATAATTATTCACTATTAGGATAATTTTTCTCCAGTGTGAGGCTGGGAGAAAAGGCAACTTGTTGGATTCCTTAGAAGCAACTATTTCTACTCAAGATATCATGAGATATTTATTTTCCCAAATCAGATAAAATGCCTGGATAGACAATCGCACCATTTTCTCCATGTTAGTATCATTGAATCTTTCAGTTTTAGGAAAGGAGGTATATGTTTCAAGTTTTCAGACAACTTTGACGCTTCAGTCTACCAAAAGATATAAAGAATTTTTTAAAATACATAAAAACATAGCTTTAGTTTGGTGGGGAGGGGGGCATTGTTTTTTTGTTTGTTTTGGTTTCATTTGGTTTGATTTGGTTTCGTTTGGTTTAGTTTGGATTGGCTTGGCTTGGCTTGGCTTTACTTTTCTGGGTTTGGTTTGATTTTTTTATGTGACTCACTAGAGCAAGAATTCCTTGAGAGTAGTGACTTCAGTATAGTCATTTTTAGTTTTGTAACTCTTAGCATGATGCCTACCATATAGAAGATATTCAATAAATGTTAGATGGGTGAATGTGTAGGAAGATGAATGCATTAGTAGATATTCATGGATGAGCAGTGGGAATGACTAATGTATAGAAATAACCTGTAATTAAGAGAAATGACTTATGTTTTTAAGTTCCTAGGCAAACTTTCTTTCTTAAAGCAAGGAAATGCCTAAAAGATCTTTCTTATTGGAGGATAGACTAATGTTCAGACTAATCCACAGCATATATAGAGCCAGAGTATGAACTCAATACTGGGAACCAATACACCAAAATGAAGGGACTGGCATAGGATGAAAGGATATAGTCTGTGAAAATTAGCTAAAAAGTAGCAGAGTAGTTTTATCAAGTACAAAATAATACAATTAAATTTTCAAAATATAAATAAAAGTATTAAGACCTCAGATTCAGGGCCATAATGTCCTTGCCTTCATCAAGAATCATCAAGTCCTTCTCCCTCTCGTGAGAAAAACAGGGTATTTAGGTTTAGTAATTTTCCTTATGTGGAAGATACACAGTTTAGGTTTCATATCTTAAAAGATTTAGTTTCAAGTCAGCCTGGAAAAATTATTCCTAGGAAAATAAAGTTAAGAAACTAAGTGCTCGATATCTCATGTGAAAAAGGAGCATAAATAAATACATTGACTCCTTAATTTCGGTGAATTGAAATAGGAACAACATTAACCTTTAGGCTTTTTAAAGCACAAAATTATCAAATTTTACTAAAGGAGTGATGGTGTGGGTCTTCACACTCATTTAAATATTCACTGTCACATGGTGACCACCACAGTGTATGTCACTTAGATCCATCCTGCTTAATCTTGCTAATTATGGTTACATACTAGAGACAATGAAGGAGGGAAATTATTCTAAATAGCTAATCAAAATATAAAAGCCATATGTCATTAAAAATGAAACATTAACAGGTAAATAGCTATTCTTAGAGTTGGAAAAAAAATTGTTCTAAAGATAGCCATTTGCTTCACGTTTCAAATATCACCATGACCAGAATGCCAGTAAAAAGAGCTCTGTAACTATAACACTAAAAGCAAAACCATTCTTTTCTTCCTTAGGTGTACTGAATTGCAGTTTAATCTGTAAAATAATTATTGGAATGGATTTATTTCTAATCAACCCTAAGC
The DNA here is from genome assembly GCA_004027375.1 of Macroglossus sobrinus. Classification (NCBI taxonomy): domain Eukaryota; kingdom Metazoa; phylum Chordata; class Mammalia; order Chiroptera; family Pteropodidae; genus Macroglossus; species Macroglossus sobrinus. The sequence goes on along the minus strand of PVKZ01003682.1, from coordinate 79,868 downwards.
AGGTTTTTCTTCCCTGAAAATATTGCTATTCTATTCTGAAACTTTTTCAGGACCTCATTGTTGTTTGGATTTTTGTGTTTGTTACACACATACATTCTTAAGAATCATTTTCTCTTAATAGTAAACATAATCACTTATCTTTTTATTTCAATGGTTGAAATATGTTCTGTTGGTAAATGTGGCTCAGGAAAATGACTGACCTTTTCAAACAAAATTTATAATTTTAGAAATGTAAAACTTAACATTCTTTAGTAATCCAATATTAAAATACATTTAGGTTGATCTATAAAATGCTACGATTTCAACTATTCTTTTTTGAGTGTGCAATAGAGAAACATTAACGATGCGTGTGGTTTAGAAAAATTCATTTATAGAGCCGTTTGCCATGTCATGATGTATTTTAAACAAAAGAGGTACAGACAAAGGTATTGATTTTAGGGACTTAACTAAATAAACAGTATGTAAATTGTGTCTTTTTCTATAAAATTAGATCAGGACACACATATTACACTGCCTTTTTCTATAAGAATGACAGCTATTGAATTTTGCAGACATTGGAATTTGGTTAAAGAGTTACAGACCTTTGATCTTTGGATTACAATTAAATGAAACTGTAGTAAAAAAACAGTAGTGGGCCAGCCAATTTCTCAAGCACACGGCAGCAGCCAGGAGGCGTTATCGCTTAGTGCTGTCAAGAAGTCGACTCTGCATTCAGTTCTGTCTCTAAGTGCCATGTTTTCTAGTCAATGATAAGGATGATGATGATATCCTCATTAGAATACACAGTAACACCTTGAGAATACAATTTGGTGTTTTTCCTACCTTTTAGTTTCGATCATCTATCCATGTTGACCCGAGTAATGATATCATACTGTGGGGAAGAGTTCACTCATTTATATATATTTTTCTCAAGATTCTACATAGAGTTATTTTTAGAGAGAATGGAGAAACATTAAATCTCAGATTTAAATTCAATGGAGTTTTAAGGAAAACAAATGCAGGGAAAGAACTTAAAGTTAATGTTACTTTTTTACCTCCTCATTTGTGAAAATTTTTGTTTCAGTTTACTTTGTCCAAAAAAAAAAACAAAAACAAAAACACTTTCTTAATCAACCTGGCTAACAAATTCACTTTCACAGCCATACCCAAGGGTGTCAGTCCCTTCATGTCTTTGCTTTTTAAGCTAAATTCTTGAAGTTACAAATAATGCCATTATACCATAATGACAACATTTGACCACGGTTTTTTAAGAGATTTATTGATAACCTTTTGAAAATAAGGAATGCTCAATCCCCTAGTTCCTTATTAATTTACATTCTCTTCCTATAATTATTACTAATTCTAATCAGAGGTGTCCTAATAAATTGACAATAAACAGTGACTTAGCAAGTTTTCTTAATCTAAAATTGCATATTCATAGCAACAAATAGGCAAGTTAGATCTCTCTGAGGTTTTTTTATCCAGCCCACCAGATCTGTGTTCTTTTTTTTTTAAAACTTCTTTGTTATGTCATTCTGCAGACAGAGCTCAGGCTGTTTCCTGTCACCCACTGGAGCAAACTGCTCAACAGAAAGCACAGTTGGACAGCCCTTAATTAGTGCTACTTGTGATAGTCAGTGTGTGAGCTTGTGTCAGCATCTCACTTAAACAGGAATAGAGCAATGAGAATCAGCTGACAGTTTGAAATGCAAGACACTAGGTCTTCCACTTCCACCTACAGTCATACATTGCATGCTGCAAGCCCATGAATGTTATGAAAAATGTTGGAAATAATGTTCTGTATGTAAATTGGAGTCAAATTATTCCATCACGTTTTACAGGGTGTTTATTTCTTTAAGTTATCCAGGTGCACGTTTCCCCTCAAAATATAATGTGCAAAAAAAATTAATCTTAAATTTACTTTTATGATAATTTTTAAAAATTAACTAGATCTGGTACAATTTTTAATATTTAAAAGAATACAAAGAACAGCACTTTGTAATTAGTTAAAAGAAGCAAGCAATAAAACACAATTAACTTAAAATGAAGTGGACTAATAGCCTTAGAATTTATATTTTGTTTTGCATTGGCATTAAATGTGCTAAAGTGATCATCAGTTGTTATGATCAAAACCACATTTGTAACTTAAAAGATAGAAACAAAATTATATCCAGATAGACTTTATAAGTAACATACATCTTAGCCAAAATCAGAGTGGGGGAGATGCCTTATAAACAAACTTTTCATATCCATAAACATAAAGCAAAATTTATAGCTTGACAAATTTCTTATGGAATGAAAACCTGAACATGGAAGTCTATGACCTACTTGGTACCCCTAAAGTTAAGGCGACTTACCATTCTGATATTTTATTATAATTTCATCTCTACAACCAAAATCAAAATTTGAGACAGAATTTGGTTCAGCTCTGTGATAGTGGGATTTTCTTTGTTATAGATCAGACACTGTTTAGTCTGGTGAAAAACGAGATCAATATATTCTAAGCCTGTAACTTAGTATAAACATAACCTCTCCCCAAAGTGTTATAAATTAATGTATTTCTAGTGGCTAACAGATTCCCTTTAGGTTAAATGTGAAGGGAGTTGACCATGTATGTTTTCAGAGAGTCAACAGCCACCACTTCTTCTTTTTTTTTTTTTTTAATTTCTCTGTAAAGTAGCTACTGTATTTTATATAGTAGACATTTTTGCTTTTTGTTATTGCAGTTCAGCGGTAGGGTGGCGTTTCAGGGCTGGTGGCAGTACAGCCTTCTTTATAAGGATGAATGAAGATGAAAAGCAAGACAAATAGAAGCGAATGAGACACTGCTTTATGTGATTCATGATAGCTTGCCGTAAGCCTGTTAGCCTCTGCCTGGCTCTCTTCTCTGAGAAAATAATGGATAGCTACAATGTGTATAGTGACATTGTCAAACCATCAGGAATTGCTGATTATAGTGCTAAATATTGATCTCTGCTTCACATGTGTCAAAATTCTTTCTTCCCTTAATTAGAACTTCCCTAAGCACCATACAAGAACAAACTGAATATATCAGATCTCTGTGAAAGGGAGTGTGATACTAGAATATAATTGTGACCTCTTGTCTTCTCTTTTTCTCTCGAGTTCTGAGATGACTTCGGCTGTCTCTCCTGCCCTTCCCAGCACATGTGATCATCATGCTCATTTTTCCCAATCTAACCATAGGAAGATTTCTCCCAGACTCTGCTTTTCATCATTCCGAGCCACTAGGGCAGTAGTCAGATGGCAGTGAGACTTAAAGTGCCAGAAGGTGCCTTTTTCTATTTGTTTGTTTCATGGTACACCGCACCAGGCAATGACCTGTGGCAACAATGTCATACAAAACGGAGACAGGTTCACCCAATCAAAGGGAGGTTTAAAATTAATACAGATCCCTTCACTTCTTCATGTGAGATCTGGGAAGGGCAATTTCAGGGAGCCATAGTCCTCCTAATTATCAGTCACATTCGCTTAAAAAATATTTTTAAGAAACTTTTGTTATGGAAATAATTCTTTTTTTTAGCTCCATCAACTGAAGCAGCGTAAAGCTCCTTACTAATCTGATATCACCGTTCAATCAGCTTCCACATGCTATACTCTAGCAGTAATGCAATATAATGAAAGGTTGTGATATATGGTTTCAATTTGCACTGCAAACCAAGCACTTAACTCATTTATCTTAGTTTATCTGTAATATATTGTTATTTTTTAATCATGACACTATGGTACATTTGCCTTTAGTTCGATGTGCTTGATAAAATCAATATTTCATTAAAAGATTTTCAAAAATTGTTTGTTTCAAACACAGAGCCACCCAATTTGGCTGCCAGATTCTTAGAAGTAACATTTTACTTGACTCTGAAAGTAAATATCTCCATGAGTACCCACTAGCCCCACACACATCTCGCGTGAGGGACCTTGGTCTGCAGTTGCCTCCCTAGTAAATTGGTAAGGCCGACACTTATAACATGTGGTTCAGAGGGGATATAAATAGCGAATTCCAATTTTGACCTTTTCACAGTAAGTCTGGAAGACGATGATGAAGGGAAGGTTATTAAGCCTTCCCACTTTTTTTCTCAGCAATTCAGACTAGAACCTCTGTCCCCATTCAGAGAAAGCTCTGTGTGTCCTTCATGAATGCAGGTCTCTTCTCATTGCCGCCTAAGTCACTTGGCTACATAGCACTACAGGTGATCTGAGTCAGTGGTAATGATCAGTTTAGCAAAGTGCAGAGAACTAAACTTTAAATTGGGCTAAAAAGCCTCAGACTGCAATGGAGAGGTGCCAGCATTTCAAACATCCTGGTGCACACTGATGACACTGAATACTTATTTTAATGTGGCACAGTTTGAGAGTAGAGATACTTACATGAGAAATGTTAACTAATGGCAACCGTCGACTTTTTCTTCCCTAGCTTAGGGATGTAAGAAGAAAAATGATCGTTGGGTGCCTGGTTAAAACACACATTACCCATTTTCTTGAAGCTATTCAGCTCACAGAAATAACACTTTTGCCTGTTTTCCCTCCATGTTACACATAAAATATATATTTATCATTATAAATCAATATCTAGCTATCTTCACAGGCTGCATTTATGCCCTTGGAGATGAATGTAGAATATGATAACTGAAGCCCCTATAGCATCTCTGAATAGCTATTTAGCTATTATATCAATACAAAGAATGTGATAAAATATAAGCTTATATTAGCAAATTTAAATAATTTTTTCTATAATAAAAGGAGAAAATTATAATTGAGAAACCTACACATGATTATTTAATTTTGTTCATTCTACTTTAAGGCAACAACAATTTTATAAATACAAAAAAAATTGATGACTAGGATGATGACACAGACAATTATATATAGAGCTTTCCATTCAAAGCAATTACAGATTGAAATGACTAAATCGCCTTTTTCTTTGGTAATAATTGGATAGAGCAGGATTTGCAAGGGCAGGTGCACAGAACACTTTATTAGCCAATAGCATCTAAGGACTCAGGTTTTCTTTAATATCACAACTGTGTATCACCCGAAATTTGAAATAAATTAGTCATTCTTCCAGCTATAAGAAATATTCATAATGATTCACAGCTGAGGCAGATAGGATCCGATCGATAAAAAGCCTACTATTTTTTAGTGCTCATGGCCTTCCCATGAATTTTAACCAAAAGAGTAATAAATAAGTGGCACATACAAATAGTACCTTTAAATAAGCAAGTGAGCCTTCTTCAGCAACAAGCAACATTCTCTGGATATCAAAAATAATAACTGGTTTTGCAGCAATGCAGCATGGAAACACGAGGGTATAAGATATACTGTACTTTAAGCTCTGTTTGATGAATCTGAGCACAGTTCCTGGGGGATAGATTACTTTAAACCATGCTCTTTTACTTTCTAATCCTGACTTGATTTGATTTGTACTTTAATACAGCTGCCTGGCAATTCAACAGCAAATAGAGACTATTTATGTAATCAGATTGTAAGTAGTGGGACAAGAAGAAACTCTCTAGAACCTTTTTGGAAAATAGTTTGTTGTACTTTTTATTTATTGAACAGCAGGGCTCCAGGCTTTCCAGTGCTCATTATAATTGGTTTTCTGCTTGAACTTTCAAAAACTGTCATGTCAATACTCAAACAGAATTTTTTTGCTTACTATATGGCTGTGGGCTCTATTTTCTCATGTGCAACTTGACAAAGTTCTTGTAATACCTTAGAGGCAAAGTTCTAGAGTTTCTTTTGCTATTTAAGAAAACTGGGCATCCAAGTATCTTTAGTGTTTTGCACACCTATGTTCTGGTTTTGCAATTAAATGCCTTAGACAAAGATACTGCTTCCTTTGGTGCCTACCTTTGCCTATTCGTGTGTCTCTGTTGTTCTGTGGGAGGAGTTTCTCTGCTTTTGTTCTACCATCCAGCAACATGCTCTTAATTCTGCTACCTTGTGACACCCCTGCTTGTAAGTACTGTTGTTTTTCCATCCATGTGTTCATAATCACATTTTATATTTTAGTTACCACTTGACAAAGAACTTGCCCTTTCCCTAGTTTCATTTTCTGTACCACTATCAAGAGTGCAAATATAAACTTTATATTTTTCAATCCTTTCCTTTGAGAGCCACTTATGCACAAAAATCTTGAATTAGAGACAAAGTAAAACATTTGTCCAAATTGGAAATGAATTTTTAAGCTCCGGCCCTGGAAATAACCTCTTTTGAGTAACATGAATACTTATATTTTGAAAGAGGTTAGCCCTATTATATTTTACTTTTTAACTAGAGTGAGATCACTTGTATATTATATGATTATTTATAATAATTTTCTATGTTTCCAGAACAGAGAAAATTGCAAGACAAAAGATTTATGCCAGAAATTAATATTCTATATTTTATTTAGTTTTCCACTCATTTTCATCTCTACCTACTTAAAGCAATCATCTCTTAGGAACTGTGCAATGAATGGATATTATCTCTTCATGTTAAAAAACACAGTGCTAAATAAATAAAGGACCATTAAATAACATCAAATTTCGATGACAATTTTTAAGGTATCAAAACAGCCTTTGCTTCAACTGGACAATGGAGCATATAGATTCCATGGCATTTCAGGAAGAAGTTCAGCCCTTCCAGTGTCATTGTCAATTATTTGGTGGTCTTCTTTAAAAACTGTTTAAGACAGACATTGAGCTATTAAATGTAAACGGCACTTGATTTGGTTCTATTTCATCCTAATTTTGTTGTGGTGGTGGTTAAATGGGTGATTATGAAGTTTAAACTATTTTTCTTTCAAAACCAACCCAGGTGCTGCATTTTCAAAATCCAAATGTTTGCAGACAAAGCAGCCATCCACAAACACAAGCCTGATTTTAAACTCAATCAAAGGAATATTTCTGCAAGAAAAAATGTGTATTATTGACATGCTGTAGCTGGTGATCAAATTTCCAGCCGTATTCTCAAGTACAATCCTTATGAAACTGACTGAGTGATGCAAGCTGCAGGTTACCTTTAGAACACATTTGCATTCTTTTAACACTTGCACAGAAAAAACATGGGTACCTCTGGGGTTAGGTGGATCTTTATGCAGTGTGGAATCTATTGGTTCTATCTAATACCAGGCATTTAAAAATTTTCACATTCAGCATTCAGAAAAAGACTTCCAAAACATTGGTGGGCACTGGGCTGTAGCTAAGACTAGAAGGATACTTCAACATAATGAATGTGACTAAGAATTAAAAATTTTTAGATCATAAATTGGAAGAATGCCCGACAATGCTTATTTGAAACAATAGTAAATGTGAAGGCTCTTGCTGGACTCTTTCATTTATTTCAAATATTTAACTGGAATGGATTTGTATATTTATACAATCATATCTGTGAGGGTAATTCATGTTCAACCACAGCATGACTTGCAGCTTGATCCCGGGAATAAGTTTACTGTGCTATAGTACAGGTTTAGAATGACCATTGGAATCAAATAAAAATACGAAATTTATTAAATTCTTAGGGTAAAACTTATTCTCTAGATCTCAAGTAGGAAATTGCTTGGGTACAGCAGCTTTGTACTTTTATAATTTTATGTCTATGTTGTTCCCTGTGTGAATGAGTTTATAATTCCTGATATATGCAAACCAAAAAAAAAATTTTCTAAATTTTCTGAAAAAAATATATTGTAAAATATATTGATATTTGTATGTATATACATATGTACATGCTTACACATGTAAACTAACAAATCCAGTTTGCTGATTATTAGCAAAAGAATTCATTTTATGTTTACTTTGTGAAATATGCTCAGCTCTTTTAAGGAACTGTATTATTGTATTATCTATTTTATTATCAGATTGAGGAAATGGACTAGTATATCTGTTTCATCACACAGAACAGCTGGCTAAGATTTGCTGTCCCTGTACACTAAACTCAGAAGACAGATCTGATTTTTGCCTTTAACTCCCAAAACTACATCAAGGCTACTCTTTTAGTCAACTTGGAAATTTATATACTATACACTAACCCTCCTTTAATATCCTCTCTCTCTTTCCTCTGGGCATTTATTGCTGTTCTTTCTAGTTCAGTAACCAGTGAGCAGAAGGTTCATTAAAACTAATTGAATTGGAAACTTGTCTGCCCTGGGAAATATTAACTCTTTGTTGTTATCTGTAGGAAATTCCTTTTGTTATGTTCCTTTGAATTGAATTATTGGATCTTAATGTAACAAACACAGTGTTAAAAGAGATTTCCATCTTTATGATGGTCTAGACGGCAAGTTTCAGAAAAATATTTTTATATTGAATGGGATTTTATAAAATAAAGCAGTGTTTCATTCAGTGACATAAACAGAAATATTGCACAATGTTCAAAAACTGGAACGATGTTGCCCTGTTAACTCTTGTAGTTCTAGTTGCTGCTACACTGACTGAAAATTTTAAAGAGAGAGAGATTTCTATTATTGCTCATTCTCACTTGGTAAAACAAATAACACAACTGCAGGTTAGTAAGTCAATGTTAGTGAAATATAGATTCTCAAAGAACATTAATCCCACAATTGCTGCAATTCTATCCATTTGAACAAATGTCAAAATAAAAAGATCATAATTATTCTTAATGATATACGAAACCTCACTTTAACTTGTCATTTGTAATCATTTAGAAATTGCGCTCAAAAAATACATTTGAAATAAGAGTTTAGGTGACTGTGTATGTTCTGGAATTGTTTAGAGCAAGGAAATATTGACAAAATTGGGAACACTTGATGATAGTCACAGTGGTAGATTTTTTCCAGCTTTAAAAATCAATTGAAAATAACAGGCAACCCACTGTTGCTAATAAAAGTAAATATTTATGACTGATTTGACTGTGCTTCAATACCAGTCAATCACTTTCTAAAGGATCTTTGCAATTCATTAACCTCTTTTTACTGGTCTTGTCCCTGTTGGTATTCGCCATTAAAAAAGAATAAGGGAGGGGGCTTTGATTTTTCTGTTCTCATCATTCATAGCTTATTTGTTCCTTCCCTTCATTCCCATACATTGCTGCTAAATTGATTGTCTGTTTAGTCATATGAATGATAAAGTAGCAGTGCCAGCAAGATTGAAAGCCTCCATTAATTTCTGAGGAAGGTGAGTTCCTCTGTTTCAAACACAACTGAAAACAAACTTACTTCTTACAGTGTCTTCTATCACTAATAATTTTTGTTGTGGTAGATTCTCCTTTTAGACTTCTCCCTGGGCAAACTTTAAGAAAATAGATATCCATTAATACCATCTCAAAATTATGTGTCCTTTTATGTTTTCAGCCTGGCCAGAATCATTATACACAAAAAAGCCAATATCTGCAAGTTTTTATTTCAACAACATTTAAAACAAAGCTTAGTATGTATTTAAAAAAAAAAAAAGATGCTACAAAATTCCATTCATTCAGTAATCAGCATTCTCAAAATTCAATGTCTCATGCAGTGAGAGACATCTTCCTTTATTAAAAGAGCTTTTTAGAGCTCTTCCATGATACAGTTTTAGACTTCTGAGATCTGCATTTAAAAATAATAGCAGTACACCTTGCCGAATGTTTTTTTTACTTCTTAAAGTATTCACAAAATCATAACCACCTAAAATTATCTATAGCAACTGTGTTTCCTTACAGAGGTATTCTGTGATGTATTACAGTGGTACTTTAAGTTGCTTTAATTGCCGTTGTAAGTACATATTTTGTCACTGAATAACAGACTGAGCAGACGTGTAAAACCTGCATAACTTACCAATATGTGTAAGTTAAAGCCACCTCTAGGTAGCCTTAAATTACAGTCCGCTATGGAGATAGACTTTTTTTAAACTCTTTTAATGGCACATTATATCTTCCCTCTATTGCCATGGACTTTGTTTATAATGATAACTAACATTTATTGAGCTATAAGGCTTGTTGTTTGGCAAGCACTATGATTAAAAAAAAAGAAGAAGAACTGTAACAAAAATTATCATATTTAATCCTCTCAATGACTCCATGAAGTAGGTCTCATTTTAACTGCAATTTCTCAGATGAGGAAACTAAAACTCTAGAGATTAAATAATTTTCCCAAGATCTGAAGCCAGAGCCCACGTGCTCAGTGCTATACCTCACCACTAAGAGATCATTCAGCATTGTCTACCTTGCACAAGAAATACTTATAGATTTCCTTGTCTATTTCCCCATCCCAGATTATAATATCCCACAAGGGCAGGGATACTTATTTCCCTTTGAACCCCAACTATGCCTTAGCTAGGGACTTTGCATATGGTGAGTTCCTTTGAGTTTCCAGACTGCATACTATATAAAGACAGATTCTAATTATTTAGAATTTTTACTTTTCTTTCTTCATAAAGGCTCCAGGCTAGTTTCAAAGAAAGGAATAGAAACACACACACACACACACACACACACACACACACACACACACACCAGCACACAAGAGGGAGGTGATGAGTGTAGCACAGACAATACAGGAACAGAATAATTCAGAGCCCTGTCCATGAGCCTGTCTCAGCTATCTTCATATTTAGAGTTCTGGTTGTAACCTGAGGCATAAGATATGATCTAAAAATACCACTATTTCTGCATAAAAAGAAAAAAAACTACATTATTGATTTCATCCACACTGGTACCTTGGCTTCCCATATGAACCAAGATTTCTAAATGCCTTATCATCAGCCTTTCAATGGAGAGTCAGCACGATTAACATTAATTAGAAATAGAAAAGTGTTCAGTCTTTTGACTCTTAAATGATAGAAATCGGTGCTTGGCAGTCCCAAATGTAGATCTCCTTTTCATGGAGTGGCATTTAGATTCACTTAAGCATAGAAGACTAATCTTCTGTTGTTCTCAATAATGAATGCACAAAAGGACATTGTCTTCTTACACTTCCAATATAGTACAGCAAGACCTTATGTGCAGTAGCTAATCCACAACATCAGACCTAGCATGGGCTCCACAACATTATAAGACACTAGATAAAAAGATGATGACCTCAAGAAGAGTAATATAAATACCTGTAACATAAGCACCTCTCACCAGGGGCAAGAATGGAAAATGGAAGGATCCTTGCTCATAGATGAACTTAAAGCAGAAAGTCTATGGCCTTATTTGAAAAGTTATGTATTTTTCTCATTGTATTCACTTGTCTTTTCAAATATTAGCCATTCCATAACTATATATTTGATATATATGTACTTTCTTAAAGGTGACTCCTGAAAATGAGTACCTGACTACTCAAAGAATGTAAATGGAAGAGATGGACATAGCAAGTAGGAAAATGTTTCACCGTAAAGTTATATCTTCTAAACTGCTCTGCTTGCACAAAGAGCAAATCTGACAAAGGCAAGAGGTCTGAATGTACTGGTTCTCCATTAAAAGTTATAATGTTAACTAAAGGCCTATTTACTGGTTTTTAGAAAAAGGAGTATTATGAGTATAAACTAATCATTAAATTATAAAGAATCATATACATGCTGATGTTTAAGATTTCCTTCAGTGTTAAATTATTATTTCTCATTATTTTAAAAACATGTTTTCAATTACTTAAAGAAAATGTTTTAATGTCTATTATAAGAAAATAATATTTGGCATCTAAGAGGAGATGTAATAAATTCACAAAAGTTATACTATTTTTATTTTATTATTATAATATTTTATTGAAAAATATATTCATAGATTCATCATTTATCTAAAAGGCTAACAACTTTTTTCCACACTAAAATTGTATCATAACTTTTTTTGATCAAGTTGACAAAATAAACTTGAGAAGAAAAGTTCAGCAGGTAGTGAAATCTTTACAATGGGAACAAGGAGAAGAGAAATTCTAAGTAATGCTGCCAAAATGTTGATTATAAAAAATTTTCATTGAGGTTACCTATTCATAACATTTCACATATTAATGGCTTTACAGAAAAGCTAAAGTTTATCTGGCAAGTCGAAGCCCCCTCAAACCTTTTTGTATCAAGCAGTATTACAAAAAAATTTGAGTCCATGGTAGTTAGCATCTGTCTTAAGCAAGATTTAGAGCATTTTAGGGAAGCCTAGATCAGATGCCTCTGCCTTGCAGTCTATTCATCCTTCTATGCTGGTCCTGAGAAAACCTACCAACATACTTACCCTGAGAAGCAAGTATGCACGATTTTCACAGGAGTCTACCTGATACTTGCCTTTGCACTCTACAGTATTTGAATTGCTGAAGTCTAATTAACATTGGCTCACAAACTGATTTTCTACTAACTCCTTTTTAGATCTACACTTTTTAAATAGAAGCCAATTTTATTTTCATAGTTTAAAAAATTATTTTCAAAATCATAGAAAATAGTTCTTATATCCCAAAATCTTTTTGCTAAGAATTTTTTTAATGAAGGATAGATAATTTATATGTTGAATAATATTTAAATTATTGAAACACCTTCATTGACAACTTGCATATCTGGAAATGATAGGTGATACCAAATTAATGTTTGTGAACTACACGTGAAACAAATTAATAATTATTCCCGCCAACATCTGTGCTTAACTCAGATGCCTTATATGGAAATCACCAAAAGGATTTAAAAGCATATCTTTTAAGGGAGTCATCTATACCCTTTGGATCTTAACTTTCTCTTTTGAAAATAAAAGATTGAATGAATTGATATCTTTAAATCCCAACACTTATAAATTTTCACAGAGAAGGAAGGAGGAGGACTTGAGCTACCAAGTGGGCAGGTAAAAAGGGAAGATTGGAAAGGTCAGTGATGACAAAATTATTAATTTGGTGCTAAGGCTTGGCCTGGTAAACGGTGTTGAGAACTGGTAAGTGTTCTGAGCTTATCTTCAAGATTAGGAGACAGAGTCAATCAAAAGGATTAATTTTTGTAAGTTTGAAGGCCCCCAAAGAGAGGCAGAAAATTCAACCCACTGATCTTGAGCCCCCCTGTTGCCCTGTGATGATATCTGTCTCAGATGAGGGGCCAAGTACGACCTTTTATAGAAGAATCTTCCCTGCATGCTTCTCTCCTATAGCAGACCTTTGAATTTCAGGAGAAATGGGACCTCTGGCCTTAAAACGGGCCATCTTGAGAGCCCAGTCACAGATTTCTGCAGCGTGTGGTGACTTCTCATACAAAGAGTAAGCCCCTTGCTAATGCCACTTTGTACATGGCAAAAGCAAACTTGGCTTGAAATTTTTACAAAGAGTAAATGGGAATCTTACTTTTTCTTAATCCCTCTTATCCCTTTCAACTCATAATATGGAAGTAAAGAACCTGGAGTTTGTGAGGTTTACTCAGGAAGTAATAGAAATACGGTAACACATCAATCCATTCATAGAGATATTGGAGAAATTCGTATGACCTTTCATGCTTGGGAAGATATTTTGCCAAAGCCAAGGTCATCTAAAATTTCTCTTAAATGTGTTTCATAAAAGTAATCTTGCCAGAGACTTTGCTGTTTGGACCATATTTCTAAATTGTTTGGCACTTCCTTCAATTTACTATTGAGGAACAATGAACATTGCAATAAAAATTCATGTTCAGGAGATTTCTTTTTTAATATACTTTGGTGGGTTCTAGATAAACTTCTTTCTCTTTTTTAAAATATTTTTATTACCCATTACCCATCCTTATAATGCAGATTTGGAATTATTGCATTATTATGAAAGAGAATTCTCAGTTTATTCCTTCACATTCTGTTACTGGAAATACTTATCAATATCTATTCAATGTTAAGTTTGGAAAAGACCTGAGATATCATAAATTATAATTGCTAATTTTCAGAGGAAGAAACTGAAACTCGAAGAAGTTAACTGATATCCAAAATTGTTAATGACAAAAGACTTGATCTTTTGACTCCTAGTTCAGTGCTATTTCATTACAATAAAAGGCTCCATTTTATATGAGAGCATGGATTGCCAACACTAATAAGAACCATGAAAGTTAACTGTATCATGTTCCTCCTCTCCCAGTTAGGAAGCTGAGAGTTAGGAAGACCCCTTTTCTGTTCACCTGTTCACCAGGCCAGATCTATCTGACTGGATGAGGAAATACAGACCTTGAGTAAAAGATTCCATGTGAATACAAGACGACCAAAGGAAACCTGCTTCATAATTCATATTAGCCCTAACACCACTATAAAATTGCATCCCTCCTTAATGTACCTTGCCTTTAAAAGGAGTATCTAATCTAATCGTGAGAATTCAGGCAGAGTATGGACCACTAGAGTAGTGATCTTTAAGGTAAGTGACACCTTAAGATTCTTCGTTCCATCTCGTGTAAACCACAACTCATTGCATCTCTTTGAAAGGCCCGCCTAGGTAAAACCAGAGGACTTTCACACCCCTGAGTCTTGCCAAAAAAAATTAATTAAAAAATCAAAATCAATATTGTCAATGCTAATATATGAATCATGACTACAGACAAATGGCTAGAGACAAATTTAACTGACTTTTATTAGGCTGTAGATAATGCTTTCAAAATGCAAATGGGTTTATAGCATACAACTGATTTCTTTTCATATGTAATATGAATCTGATTTTCTCATTCTTCCTTTTGGGCCATAATTACTTTCTTTCATTTGGTGAGACAGTTTTAAATAAGACAGATATAAACCCTACCATATTTGTTGGAAGAAAGAATTTCAGGGTGATAAAAAAACATATTACAGAATGATGAAATTACTGAGGATTCAAGGAAGACCTCTCTAAAGACACAACATTTAAATTAAAAGAATTAATGAACATTAAATTAATGAACTACTGAGCAGGAAGAAAAGCATTCTGAGCAAATAAAAAGAATAGTGCAATTGGAATGTCAATGAAATGCCCATGGATTATGATTACCAAGGAGAAATATATTTTTTTAAGAAAAAGAAATCTAGATGTGCAATTGGAATCAACTCTGTTGATTTTGCTACATGAAGCCTTTGGAATGGCCCATGAGCGAATTCTGGTGCTCCTTGGAACACAGGTGGGTGCCTGAGGAAGGAGGAGGAGTGCAGTTCATCTCACTTTGACTGACATCTGATATAGGAGACTTGCCTTCACTCAACCTCTTCTAACCTGCTAAGTAGGCTTCTTCCAATTTTTTGCAGTGAGATCATTCATCCAGTCTTCTTAGGTGGGTCTTCAGCAAGTCATTTCAGGTCTAGCCACTTTGTCCAGACTGCAGAGACCCAGAGAAACAAAGCACATTGATGCCACATCAAACAGTCAGTTTGTGGGCTGTTCAGCTTCTCTTGTCTGCCTGATGCTTCTCTCCAACTCTCTTCTCCTGCCCAAGTAGTCACAAAGATAAGATTAGCAGACGTCTAAATGATGACCAGGATGTTTTGCAGGCACCTCCAGTTTCTACAAGTAAATATATTGAAGGTTCCTCACTTAACTTGGATAAAGGGATAAAGAATATTTCCCTTCTTTCTCATGTAGAAAGAGAAAGAGAATAAAAACCTCAACTTTCTCTTCCCCAGATTATTGAATGACTCCACATCTATGTATTTTACCTCTCCCCTCAGCTCTGCCCCTTCTCTCCTCAACCCTAACCCCTCTCTTTTGTATCTTCCAGCTCTCTGTAGTTTCCTGCTTACAAATCAAAAAAGGGGAGGGGTTATGCACACATAATCCATAGACATGTAAGAAAAGTTCTTGATTGCTGAAAAGGTTTCTTTCCTATCACTATTTCCCACTGATCTATTACCAAAAGGTGAATTTATCAAATGTATATTCTTAAATCTTTAAATTCTGCAGAAGGCAATGCTTGACAATAGGCTGTTTCTTTAAAATGTCTTGTCTGAGGGGTTACAGAGATCCATGATCATCCA
Source organism: Macroglossus sobrinus (assembly GCA_004027375.1). Lineage (NCBI taxonomy): Eukaryota > Metazoa > Chordata > Mammalia > Chiroptera > Pteropodidae > Macroglossus > Macroglossus sobrinus. The sequence goes on along the minus strand of PVKZ01003682.1, from coordinate 64,076 downwards.
TTTTAAAGTAATTTTGATTCCAGAAAATGTTGATCCCTGGAATTAGTTTCCTTTTTAATTCCCCTTCTTCTGCACCCTCATTTGCCTCTGATGTTTCCTGACTTTGATGTGTCTTCAGGATTCCAATTCTGGTATTCACGCCATTATGCTCCTGGTGTCTTCTGTCCTGACACCCTATAATTGAACTTGGCTTAACCCTCCAACTTTTCTCCTGCCTCACAGGCTTCATGTTGATCTTCTCTGTCCCTGGTACTGGCCCCATGATATTTTTGGTTTATATCTTAGCATTGCGGATTCCTGATATAAAGCTTTAAAATTAGGACACAAGACATTCTCTGGAATTCCCTGTATCTTAGCATTCTTTATTTTTCATAATGCTTTGTGTGCTTTTTTAAAAAAATAGATGACCATAATAATAAATAAAAAATCATTTTTCTGAGAGGCTTTCTATTAAACTTTCAGAAGTTTTCTGTTTTAAAAATGTAATAATAAATTTATGTTTTGTTACTATCATGAAGCAATATATATTACAAAATTCAATAACAAAAATTACCTCAACATGATATAAATATTCAATAATTGAAAATGTCAAAATGAACTATTAGTACAAAATGCCAATTAAAAATCACTTAAAAATTAAAAGACACCATAATAATTTAATATTTAAAAGTTATTACTCTTAAAATGAAATTTTAAACACACAAAGTATAGTTAATGTATCCACTAGTCTTGACTTTTGTTCCATGACAAATATTCCAGATGTAGAATATTTGCATTGTTTAGAAGTACATTAAGTTGAGTGATAAGGTTCATATTTCTTTATATGAAGTAATTATCTTTTTAATGATGGAAATATTTTGTTTGCTTGCTCTGATTTTGCTTTTGCTATTAAAATTGATATTTCTTTTGCTAATTTACATTTTAGATTTTTTTACTTCCCTTCTGAATATTTTATTTGTATTTTTACTGTTAAGATACTCACAAATAACTGTAGCCTCCAGTGAATATTCAAACATTGGAAAACTCTGGTGAACATTATTCAGTAATATTCAGATAAGCTAACATTTGAATCTCCTGGCAAAGTTAACAGCACTACACAGACTCATGTGTTGAAATTTCCAACTTAAAGAATGTTTTTCTCTCAAAACTTGTTATCTCATGGAACACTACTCATAGGACTTAAAAATATACTACGTGCATAAACTTATCAATATTTTATTTGCAAGAATGACTGTGTCCATAACAGACAGAATCTCAGACACACACTTATAACCAGGCAACAACTACAAGAAAGACTGACTGATTAGATGGTGATCACTTCTCTCCTCCTTGCTCAGTTCCAGTTTCTGGAATCTTCAACTCCCTTGTCAGTGTTTCTCGCTCTTGCTTTTGACTTAACATCAGTGGATTTCTTCTAATCAGTACTTCTTAAATATTAAGTTTTAATTTTTACTGGGGAATTATAATGCCTTTTTCCATTTTCTGAAAATTTTTCTGAGGATTTTTCTGAGGATTCAGGATTCAAAAAACAAAAATTCCCTGAGAAATGTTGGAAAGAAAAATCTTCATGGAAATTAGGTCTTATTATGGCCCATATAGTAAATGCATGTCAAAGTTTAAGTGATGAAATAACATAGTTTTGTTTCCTAGTAAATGGAATTTGCTAAGCAGATATAATATTTTATATATGTATATATTTTTAATAAATCAGAAAAATAATCCAGTTTTGAACATGAAAACATATACTTCCCAAACTTTTTCATGTCTTAGGACACATAGAAAGTGGTATTTGCAGTATGTAGTGTAGTACCTAGAAAAGGCTGCCCCATGGTGTCCGCCCCTCCTAGGCCATGCAGCCTCCCTGGGGGCTGAGGAGATCAAAATCTCAATATATCAGGCAGGCATTTCTGCCATGTGATCTGGGTTTTGCCCACAGGGGGAGAAGCATGACACTGACAGGACCCAGTGACTGGACTAAGAAAAGCAAGCCACATACATTCAGAACGAAGCTTAGGAGCCTAAGAAAGGGTTCAACAGCATTGGAAAGGTAAAGGCAGTGATTTCACAAGGACTCATTCTGATATAAACTATCCACCTACTTACTCATCCAAATGTATATTATCCAGGTGTTAATTGAATGCAAAGGATTTTTTTGGTTTTGTTTTTTTTACATGTAAACTCGTTATACTGTTGTTAGTAATTTATGATGTCGGCATACCATACCCGTATGTTCAACCGGCTAATCGATGTTGGTCAGACATAACTGCCTAAAGGGGCACTAGAGAAATAAATGAGTGGCCTGCACCCTGGGGTTATAGAACAAGATACATGCAGGCATGTGAATGAAAGGGAAGGGCTTACCCATGAATTCTTTTCTCTTGACTCTGTCCTAAGACTAAAGCCTGTGGGAGTCCAAACTGATTGCACTTCATTCCTGGTAACCTGAGGCTCAGAGAACAGTTCCCTTAGGATAATCACGGGCTTCTGTTTTCCTATAAGTTGGCTTAACCAACTGGTTTGGTCAGCTCTGTGGCACCACACACAGAGGTCATCCCATACCCTAAGATGTGCCTCATTGAATTAAAGTCTCAGGAGCCCAAGTAATTCCTCAGAAGACGACACACAAACAGAGATATCCAACTATTTGGCACCAACTTACACTCATGAAAAAAATCATCAGAAATAAGTTGATATTTTACTAACTCTTGGTTCTCAGCTCTGGCTGTACATTAGAATTTCTGGGGAGCTTTAACGCTAATGCCTTGGCCTTATATCCTTTAGCTCTTTAGAGATTCTGATTTAATTAGTTTGGGGTGAGACTAGGAAGTCACAATTCTTTTAAAGCACTCCAAGTGATTCTACTATACATCCAAGAATAAGAACTGCCATGCATAGGGTCTTTACAAAAAAATTGCTGGCCTTTCTTATTACCCAGGTAGCTACATATATAACAAGAGTGTTCTACTATATACTTGATTTAAACCAATAAATTTGACAGAACTACTAATATTACTCACATATTTAATGCATTTCATTAAGTCATACAGCAACATAAAGATGCTTCCTCTTCTTTCAGGAATCTAACAATCTAAATAACAGTGTTTAATCAATTGCAAATTGGAGACAATAATAGATTCTCAAACAGGAGATGCTTAGGTTAGATGTTAGAATTTCTGGTCAGCAAGTTCTCTACGATGCCAGAATATATTATATAAAAGAGACCCATAGAAACTTTTCCCCAAAAATTATAGAAAATAGGCTATTGGCAATTTTTCTGAATAAAATGTGAGGGCAGGTCCACCTGGGGGAGAGGGTGAGAAGCATGAAAAGTTTAAATATGCATTACCTCCTAAAATTATTTGGCCATGGGAGCTTTTTTTCCCTTGGACTATCCCAAGAGTTAACCTGTGAATATCCAGAGACAGGTGTCAAGTCTGTGACCATGGATAAACTGCCAGACATTCTTGCTTCTTCAATTAAGAGGTCATCTGCCTACAGAAAGCAGAGTTCCTAAAGTTATGGTTCTATGAGGGGCACCAGAAACTGCTGAGATGTTAAACTTAAAATGACGTGCAAAATCAAACCTTGTCTCTCTCATTTAAGCAAGAGCAGCTAATATAAATTTAAGAAATATTTGTAGAAGAAAAGTTAAAATTGAGAAAGGCTATACTTATCATTTTTCTGCCTATCTATTGATGGGAGAAAAATTTGAAGCTTTATTGGGCATAAAAGCAGAGAAATACTGGAAATTTTAAGGTGGATATAAAAGTTTTAGGAAAAGAATATACAAAAGTTTTGGAGTGACACCATAAACTTAAGCAATAAAGAGCATAATTTTATACCAGAATTAAGCTAATAGCACCCTGGATATATTTTTGATTTTATACATTCATTGAAAAAGAAAACTTTATTGATATATTTAAGAACTCAGGTTTACTCAAATAATTTGTTCTAAATGATTTGGTCCTAAACATCAGTGTTGTGGAGATATGGTTAACCCATAGATACTTTATATAACAACATGTCTGGCTTAAGTAGGAGGATAAATTGGAAGGTACAGAACATGAATATTTACAGTGTAAAAGCAGAGTCTACAAAGATAATGAGGGTAGAAAGAAGCATTTAGTCAGTCTAGAGACAACAGTTTGCTGGAGTCTGGTCAGGAGGATTCACTGAGGAGAAGAAGGCTCACATGTCCTCATGTCCCAGACTCAACAGTCCAAAGGACCTTTATCAATAGCCTAAGCAACAAGAACAATCTCAGGTTTTATGCAAAATATTACTTCAGAGTTTCAGTGAAAGACAAGGATCTTATGCAAATTAAAAAATTTCTGCCTCAAATACAAATTTGCTGAATAGTTTACTTATGAACTTTTGTGTTAAAATTAGGAAGAAATGATTGCTCTGATTGAAATAACTGGATTATTTCACATCATAGATGATAATTCTCATTAATCCACACCTTTGGTATGTGTATTACACAGTCAAGCAATTAATACCCTTCTCTGGTATCCAGCAGAATTTTGATGAAAAGCAAAAATTCAAGGTATTTGGACTTGTTAATACAATTTTCCTCAAATTACAGGTAATATCTGTAAAGTCAAATGGAAATTGGAAATCAGCATGTGTCATATCTATTCCTGAAGTTGAAAAAGCCACTCAAATTTAGGTTTCTTAAGATGCTAATCTATAAAATTATAATAATCACATATGCCTTTCTCTTAAGTTGTCTGGGACAGTGAAAATTAATATTATGTCTACAGTGCTCTATAAGGTTTTTTAAAATAATTATTAAAAAGTAAAACATAACCAAAGTTTAAGAACAGTATTCAGTGATTCATTTCTAACAAACTAAAACAAAATTTTCCCCTACTTCTAAAACAGACAGGCACACATACATGTCAATACACACACACACACACACACACACACACACACACACACACACACACACGTTTATTTGTTGAGAGACAGTAAGAAAAGGAAAAATAATTTTCCTTTTAGAAATTCCTTTTAGAAATTCCAAAGTTTAGCAATGGGAATGGTCAGTTTAGTTATGGAAACTTTAATGAAATGAGGCATCTCAATATTCCAATTATCACCATCAATTTACTTGAAAGGACGTGGAACTACTGAACTCAGAAGTTCAGAGAGTATTGAATTTTTGCTAATCTAGTTCAAACTTACCTTACCTCAAATGAACTTAGTTTACAAATAAAAAGTATAAGGGTCCTACAGAGGACATAATAAATGAGAGAAATCTGTTCAATCAAAGCCTCTTTCTCTTTCCACTACCAACCTGCTCGTAGTTTTGGTAGAACTATGATTGTCAAAATATATAGCATATTTTAGAGTAAATTAAGCTTGTGTTGGAAATCCCTCATTGCATATTCTCTTCACAAACATTTGTCTGAGATATTACACTAGAGTAAATTTATATTAAGAGACTAGAAATGGAGTCACATTTCTAAATGACATTGCTTTAAAAGGTACTCTTTCATTTTATTTTGTCCATCATTAATTTTATGACACTTATCTAAGGAGTAAAAGTTTTCAATATTATATATTTTAGCCTTCTGACAACACTCATCAGTAACATGTTTCTGCTTCTTTGAAATAATGAAAAATGCTTAATTCAGCTTTGCATCATGAACTAAGCCCAAGAAAGTGCTTTGCATGTAATAATCTTTAAAACAACTATCATTAATGAGCATATGTATTAGTTAGTGTGTGTTTTCCAAGAAGCAGATACTGAGATGCAAGGATTTTATTAGGAAAAATACCTGTGCAGAAACATGAAGAGAGAGCCAAGGAAGGCTGGGAGAACCTTCAGGACACAATGAAAGTGAAATTTAGGAAAGGAAGGTTGAGTGGAAGTGTCCCAGACTGTCCTGCAGTATAAGAAAGTTTCAAGGTGTCTTGTCCTTAAGCCAAAGCAATCGCACCAAGAAGGCCCCTGTCTCCCGGACACTCCCATCCACTCAGCGGCTGGTATCAGTCTACGCATGGCCTCATGGCCAATGCTTTTGTGGATCTCAGATCACAGAAGCAGATGATCTTGGTCATCCTGCTACCTGTAGCTGGAGGTCTGCATGTCACCTTCTCATGGCCACTCTGTGGCAGGCCTTGAATCAGGCAGTTTATGCACAAGTGTCCTTCTGCATCATAGCAACCTTGTAAGATAGCATGATCATCCATATTCATCCATAAAGAAGTTTATATTCAAATAGGTTTATATTCAAATGAAAATGAGTGAGGGGCAGAAATAGGATTCAACTGCATATCTATTGTATCAAAAGTTTCATGTTTACTGAATAAATAAATTAATGAATAAAGAAATGAGAGATTAGCTTATGTATAGGGGCTTTAAAAAAAAAAGTGCATTTAGAGATTTAAAGTTGATGCACCAAAAAGTAAACCATAAAGTCACTCAGCTAATAGGTAATAAAAATATATTTAATTAAAAAAAATTTCCATCTGATTTTTCAGATATTTTAGATATTTTAAAATATATATTTTTTATGAGGAAAAGTGAAGGTCTACCTCACAGGAAGCTCAACTTTGTTCACGGTTTCAAGCCTACTTATAAAACTGAATAATTAAAATTATATGAAAATTCACCTGTGTACTTCAAGAGAGGAAGAGTTTCTTATACTCTGACCTATATTTGTTCAGCTCCATGGAAACCATTTCATTCCATTATCCACACACAATTTACATAAAACTAAGGGGAGAAAAGGTAAGAGATGTGAAGTGGCACCACCTGAAAGGAAACAATAGGACAGCATTCATAACTGACAAGTGGAGGGGAACCCAGAGGTTTATGAGCCAGTGCATAAAAAAAAAAAAAAATCCCACCCACCTGTAATCGGAAATCTGCCTCTAATACCAGAAGACAAAGGGTAAAGGAAAATTCACACTTCTCCATCCCAAAACAGGCATCTGGAAAATTCAAATTTCTTTTATCAAGTTGCTGAATCTTATTTCTATAAAAATAAGCTGTGTTGAGCTGCAAAATAATATTAATAACATATATATAGATACATACATAGATATATATATATGCGCATATATATATCAGAAAAACATATCATTTAACTGCTACTTATTCCACCAAAAGAAAATAGCAAAATAATCCAAATGACTCAGTCCCCAAACTTATTGCTGCTTGAAATACTGTAATTGAAGAAAAAAATCATACAATATAGCTTGAATTAAATACTTATTGCAGTTGTTAACTACCTTAGGCCATAGAAATCTGGCCATTCCATAAAAAGACTGCTCAAGAAGGTAAACGTAGGCTGCCACCCCTCGATATTTGATTATTTCATAAATATTGGTTGCATAACATCTTCTCTTAAAAAAATAAGAGTGGTTCTTGGAACATTTTTATGACGTTTACTGTTCTGAAGCACGAATGCATTCTATGCCTCTTTCACAATAAGAAAAATTGTTCTTGCTGTGGAAAATAAAGAACACGTATACCTGACCTTGAGAATGTTTGTTCTGTATGTGTATTCCTCTTGAAGTAAAATGGTCCTGGATTTGGGTTTCACCGAGTTGAGAAACACAGGCACACCATGCCCTTAGAGTAAAGCTGATTTAGCACTGACACTTCCCTATTTACCAAGCCAAAGCTGTTGCGTGAATCACATGCCTCTGTAACCGGGAAGGGAAAAAAACTGCTTCGTCCAGTTTTTCTGCCGCAGGGTTGAATCAGATACACATCAGCTTCAATTGTAAACCTTTCCCTGGACAGGAACCACATCAGCAACCTTGTCTAGGACAAGTACATTTCCAAGGAATGACAGCTTGAGACAAATATTTTGACCCATTTACCAAAAAGCATAGTGAATTAAATACTTTGTGTAATTGTTTTAGCAAGAGATTCTTTTCCAAGTTATATTTCCAATTTTGTCAGGTTAGGAAATTTGGTAGGTAAGAGGGTATAAAACCTATTGAAGTAATCATGATTGTTATCTTTTCTAATTGACCTCCATAAGCACCTGCTTTTGAAATAAACTAGCAGTGAAGGTTTTATGTGTCTATAGGCATTTTCTAATTTTTGGACTAGTGGATTTTTAAATGCCAATATGGCAGTTACCAATACCATAATTCATTCTAACTGATAGAAAAATTATCTGATTATAATTTGAGTATCATTTATTACTTTCATCATTGTTAATATTTCTGGAAAGACAATGATCATCTCAACTGTGGTTTTCATTTCAAATAAAGACAACCATCCTAACTAGAGGAAAGAATGTTTTGTTATTATACTTTGAAAAGAATTTAAATAGTTACTATGGCAATTGAAGACAAATAGTAAGAAAACTTGTAAATCTAAACTGATAAACACTGCAAATCTCTACCACATTAACATCAATTTCAAATAAAATTCTATAACTAAAGATTTTATAAACTATTTTACAGCAGAATTGTAACAACCACACCATATGAGCAAGGAGAGCAAATAGTCCTGGTCAACTCAAATTTTTTTTTCTGATTTCACTGTGGGTCAATTAATCTCCTAAGGACACTTAAGAAGTATTATTCTTTCTCACTGTAGCAAGAAAGGACAACTTTAATGCCAAGCTAAGAAGTTTTCAACTATACTCCATGAAAGCTCAGTGAGTAGCAAAAGTCCATCAAAACAATGATACAGAAATCTAATTTAATGAGAGTGAAAAAGTAAATTGGAAGAAACAGAATATAGAACAAGGTCATTCCTGAACTGAATGAGAATTTTATTGGAATAGTCGTCTGTCTCTTACCCCTAACATGTCTGTCACGATCCAAAATGCATTCTGGAGAAAGTAAACAAATAGAGTGACATCAAGAAGGTGTTATGTCAGGCATTAGAGAGCCCCTTGAAGAACAATTGTCCTACATAAAGAACCAAGTTGTATCCTGTGAATTTAACAGTGACACATATTCCTCTGTATTTGATGTTTAGGTCAACATTGTCCTCAGTGATCATGTTGTCAAGCTTATTTACTCATATGACAATAAATTTGGCTATAGAACCACAAAAAAAATGAATATAGAAGGCAGAAAGATCATTTAGAAAATCGTAAAATCATACCAATATTAATTGTGAAAATGCCAAGAGGTGAAAAGGGTGGTTGGAGACAGGCAGTGGAAGTAAATTTTTTAAAATCTCACAAGTGATTGTATATAGGAACTTAGAGAGTTAGAATATGAGGAGGTTTGGTTAAAGAAGAAATTGTCATTTTGTTTGGAACTTGCCGCTTTTAGAGATTTGCAACAGGCAGTTGACAGTGTAAAGCAGAATCTCCAGTAAGATATAAAATGTGTGGCAATAACATTACTAATTACTCATTTTGAGGTATGCCTAATATTGCTGATATAAAGAAGTAAGGAAACTAATAATGACCAATGACTGAACCTTGGAAAACACTTTTAGAAGGTTAGACAAGGAGAATGAATAAAACAAAATGGTTAACAAGTGAGTGAAAAACCTAGAATGGTGCCATATAAAACTTCATTGCAAAAGACTAAGGAATTATTGAATGATGAAGTCCTGGAGGTTAAAATTTTCAAATAGAGAGTGATAAAGAAGGCAAAGTAGCTTGAAAAAGTTTGCTTAAAGAATTTAGGGTAATCTTCCACATCCCATCCTGTAGGCTGGGAAAACATCATTGAAAACAGAAGTTAAAATCTCCAGTGTCCTAGCAGATATACTAAATATGACAATGAAAACACAAAGAAAATGGAAAGGAGAGAACATTTGTTACTCAGAAACAAGAAAAATGAGGCAAAAGAAGTCAAATTTTAAGGGTATAAAATTTAGGAAGCTTGAGGTGGAATGTCTAAAGTAATCTGCAAAGAAAACAGTGGGGGAATGCATAGAGCATAAACTGTAGTCTTGAAGTAAGTGAGAGTTTAGAACATGCACTTTGGAAACAGGAGTACTATAAACAATCACTTTTACTTAGTACTTTATATCAATATGTATTTCCACATTCAGGAAGGTATTTTCCCCATATGTTTTCTTCCTTCATTTAAGATCTTGGTTTGCTTTCAAAATCATTGTATAATTAATATCCTAGATGTTAAGCTTACCTACTGAAATGTGTTCTCTGCAACTATGTATTAACTTGTGACCATACTTCCTCCACAGATTAAGAAATTGAAGAATCTAACCAGCTGCCACATTTTGAAGCAAAGAAAAATCTAGTCTTTATTTCTTGCTTTAATTAAACATGTTACCAGTGTATCAGGAAAATCAGTGCTGACTCCTTAGAGAACAAGTGCTTTGGCAAATTACATTTGGTCCCTTCGAATTGCTTCTATCATGTCAAACTCTATTTAGTACAATGTATACTATTGTTTTCTTGTCCTAAATTGTCACATCCTGTTGCTCTGCATGAGTCTGCAAGTGCCAAGTTACGCCCTAAAGAGGGATGTTTTCCAATGGTGGGTCTCTGGCATGGTTTCTTAATAAGAATCTTAGTTCAAGATGAAAGAGCAGATCTGGGAAGTAGTCTTCTGGAACGAGCAAATTGTCAAAGAGAACATACTAAGTTAAAAATAAAATTGAAGTGAATTTTGAATTTTCGGCCATAATTATATGAACACGTGTGATATGAAAACTTTCCTTGGAAATGTACAAAAAAAAAAAAAAACACTTTAACCGCAATTTAAGTCCTTAATATTAAAAGACTAAATGTTTAGTTAAGGGTGTGTCCTATAACCTACCTGATGAAAATATCCAGAATGACAAGATTCCATTAACATAAAAAAAAGATTATATTTTGACTAAAATTTCTTGAAGAAACAGTCTATCTATAGGTGATTGGATTGGAAATCTCAGGATATTCAGGGCTATCCAACAATTCAACATCTCTTTTCTCAAAGGAACCAACTCCTGGAATAATTACAAAGGCCAGAATGAAGATATTAATTTAACTCAGTTTCAAGTCACTATATGTGGGCCATATGCATACTGGGAAAGTAGAAAGAAATAATAAAGAATACTCTGATTCAGTCCTACCTTTGTGAATAGTTAAACATATCATCAAGAAAACAGCTTTCTTCTCTTCTCCCTCCCACTCCTCTCCCTTCTTCCTTTCCTCCTGTTTCTTCTCCTTCTTCTTCTTCCTTTTCTTGTTCTTTTTCTCTCTTCTCAGAGATGATCTATTCTAATGTTTTATTGCATCAATATTTAAATTATTTTATACAAACCTAATAAAAAATTTACCCACAGTAATAGTTGTGTAAGTATTATATTTTAGTTTTCCATGGGCAATATTTTATATTTTCATCTTTAAAAAATAAAACTTCTTACTAGCTAAATATCCAAAGATCTTTTCATCTCCTTTGGAGGGTTTATTTTTCTTTCCTTGTAATATTTTTTGTTATTTTCCTCTAGGCTAGTATTATTTTGCCACATACCTTTAAAATTCAGTAGTAAAACAAGACATATTCAAAGTAAAATTTTAATCAATGTGAAGGGTCCACATCACATACTTTTGAGAGCTTTCTCAGGGTTGTAGTGACTTTTACTAAGCCTATAGCCTAAAGGTGACTCTCTGCACCAACACTGAGAAGAAAGCAGAAGCAGAGGCTGATCCAGAAACAAGATGTTCTTCCACCAAGTAAAACACAAATATTCCACAAATATAACAAGCTAACAGTGAAACTTCCCCCAAACGATAGGGAAATTATAGCTTTTAATTCCTTGAAATGTGTGGCAGAAGTCACTAGAAATCCATCAAAATCTTTTGTTATTCTTCTTCTCATAATAACAAGATTGTAGCTAGGCAAGTGGCTAGACTATATTTCCCAAATTCTCTTGATGTTCGATGTGGCTACATGACTTAGGTGTCTCCACAGGAATGTGAGTGGCAGAGATACCTCCCATTTCTGAGCTAGAAAGAGAATCGATTTGCCTATTCTGTGGTGTCTTTCACCTTCTACCTGCTGAATACAAATGGCAATGAGGCCCTAGAACAATGGATATATTTTATCTCCCTGGGGACATCTAGAAATGTCTGGAGACATTTTTGATGGGCCTGGGGGTGCAGCTGCTGCTGGCTTCTAATGATTAGATATACTACTAAACATCCTACAGTGCAGAGGGCAGGTTCCCAAAACAAATAATGTCAATAGTACTGAGGTTGAGAAACCCTACTACTCTATGGATGCCAGAGATATAATACTGAATGAGCCCAGGTAGCATAGGGCAGAGCTACCCTACCTGACTGAACACTGCCCGGAACCATTACCAGAGCTAGATATAAATTTCTACTGTGTTGAATCTAAGACATTTTGAGACCATTTGTTACCACAAACCAGTTCATTCTAACAAAGAGGCTAAATAACATACAATTTTAAATATGCAAATGATCTTCATGTTCTACACATATAGGTCTCTATCAACCTTTTTTTATCTCTTTTTTTGGTTCCTTCCTTGATATATTGGGATTTTTACATTCTTTTATCTTCACCATGTGTTTACTTCTACAGGGTGCACTTGTTTGTTTTCAGTTTTGTTTGGGTATATGGCTCTTCATAAAACAAAATCCTTATGAGGGTAGAAATTAGCCTCTCTTGCACATATAGATCTTTGTTTTGTGCCTGGTATGAAATTGGACTTATATTTGTTAATTATATAAATAAATTACAGAAAAAAGATTTGAGTTAAGGAAGACAGGCTACAAAATCAGTCTTAGACAAGCTATTTCTAATAAATTAGCTGAAAGTGACCAAGGGTTCATATTCTAAATACTCACAAAACTACACTTAAATGAGTTATTCTAAAATTTTGCTTAGAAGTAAACTTATAATCTATGGAATCTATGGTTATAATCTATGGAATCTACTTTCTTATTTTTAGAAAAATCAGGCATTTAGTAATGAGTTCACCTAGTCCCTGTCATTAGAAAAACACAAGTTTTCCTATTTTAAGGAGCTATATTGTCAACTCTTACAATTGGAATTATAATTCTGAACATCAACAATTCTTGACTCTTTTGTATTAGGAGGCAACTCAAAAAAGAACATAATAGTCTATAGTCAGCATCCTTTTTAAACTCTAAAAAAGATTTTCACCTGTGAAAAGGGAAGAGAAATAATATATATAAGTCACTTTCCAAAGACCTTTCAATGCAATTAAGAGACACACCTATGACTGATGATTGATGGCTGGTGCAATGTGCAGTTAACTGTGGGATAAAACAAACACCTCAACCAGCACTGTGTACACAAGAGACCTTGGTGAATGCAGTGGTGTGTTTAGACAATGATTGCTGGAGAATAGTATACCCATAGTTAGTTCATTCCTGAGAAGGATATGCTATCGTGTGTTATATATTAGAAAAAGCAATTTTGTTGTTCTTTCTTGTGACATGGAATCTTAATTTCACTTAATTTAGTGATTTTTTGTACTTTCTCTGGGACTGCATTCTAATAGCAAAAAGAAATGTTGAAATACATAAGATCTCCAAAAAAACACAGATGAGCATAGGAAATTTGAATAATTTTCAGTGGCTCAGAATTAAATAGAACCTATACTGCAAACTCTTTTGCTTGTCACTCAAGGTCTTCCATAGTCAGAATCCAATCTACTGCAGCTGAATTAGCTTCACAAATTTTTCACCACAATTGAACACCTTTCTTCACTGTCCTCTAACCACATCACACAATGTCGTTGGCACAAGGCCACTCTTCTCTACTTCACTTATTGAGAGGTCACAGTCCAACCTCTTAATGCCAATATAATGTTCTCCTTCATAGCCTGAAGCTCTGTATATATATAGAGAGCTTCCTTTGTCATATTTCTTGCATTTTCATCTTAAAGACTGTTATCTTAAATAGTGCACTAAAAATACTTCTTTACTTAGCATTTTATGGTGTATATTTTGTCTCCCCAACTACTTTGTAGTGGGAAGAGAACAAGTTCTATGTGCTAGTGTGAGTTACGTAGCTTATACATATAGGGAATGCTCAATAAATACTTAGAAAATTTATTGAAATTAACACATTGAAGAGAGAAGATTTCAAAAAAAATTTCTTTAGGCCAATATAATTCAAGAATAACACTACTTAAAAGAATGTGTTTTTAAATCCATTTGAATGTCAACAAGTACTATCACTATGACTAGTGCTAAAACTTGACCATATTATTGTTATTGGCATACTACTTTCATTGATGTAAATTATACGTCAAAAGGGCATGTTCTGACCTTAAGTCGATAATTTGGCGTGGCTCTCATTGTATTTGTTTAACCAACTTGGTGCAATGCCCAGTAGAATAACTAGGATGATATTCAGCCTTAATACTTGTTACCGGACACTGATGCAGCTATAATATAACTGAATTAACCTTTGCTCCCAAGTGCTTTCTCAACTGCAAAAGTTGGACTGAGTTCTCGCCACAGCAGCAATGTTGTCTTAAGCTAAAATCACTTTTAAACACAGAAGTCTTCTCATACTTTACATGAGCCATAAAGTATTTTGAGCCATAACCCTTATAAGCAAATAATTTTTTAAAGATTCACTTAAAGATATTTAAATTTAAAAAAATTATATCTGAATTTTCATGCTGATGATCCATACTCAGCCCTGTTTTAGGTTAGACCATTGAATAATATGTACTTGATCTTCCAGTATCCTCAGAAAATCACCTCCTTAATAGTATTGAGGAAAACATAGTACTATAATAGTACCATCATTTAATATTTATATTTTTCAATTTCAGCACAGATCAAATATTGTAAATTCATAATTTACAATCAGGAACTAGTATTAAAAAATTCTATGAGTATGGTATTTCTAATCCACAACAGATATAACTCAGTAGAATGTATCTATTTCAAAATATATTTACTTATGGCCTTTTCACAGTGAGCTTGTTTTAAAGTAAGTTTACCACCTTTTATTTTCTGATGATCATAGTTTATCTATTTTTGAGTATGGTTTAGTACATGTCCAGCCATTGTATAATTGTATTGTAGGAGAAAGCAAATTTGCATGTTTCCAAAGTAAACTACAGAAGCTACTGTTACCTTCTCACTCTGCTTCACATACAGACTGATGATGTATAGAGATGATGGTGCATGTGAAAGTCACGTGAAGCTGGGTGGAGACCAGCTTTAATCTTTTAAGAAATATATAAATGAGCCTAGGGCAATCAACATAATCTAGACCAGACCAAAATTCCCTTGTGTAGAGAGAACACAGGAAGCTGCTCTATTCTTCTTTCTTATGTACAAATTTCCTTTATATTTAATCCCAAACTAGATTACATCCCACATAAGAAAGATATGTGTTAATTTAAATAAGGTTATTTTCAAGGCTAAAAAAAAAACAGATAAAGGCAAGTTTGGTTGAATTAAGAGAGTTACAGCTCTTTTTTGGCAAATCAAAAAAGTCTGAAAGCTGTCTATCAATATAGATCCCATTTGTGTAGTACAGGCCAGGCATCCCACACCAGGTCTATAAACTGAGAAGTGGCTGTAGACCTTCATTAGTGATTAAGCAGCAATCTTTTAAACATTCTACACCTTCTGTCAAAGCCACACAAATGCTAAAATTCCATTTACAGTTGGATGTGTGAATTTCCTAAAGAATTGTCTCAAAATTTTTGAAGGTGCAATACTTTTGAATTTCTAATAAAATTCTGACCACCTTTCATTAGCAATATTCTTAAATTTTCATACACACCTATTTTGTATACATGTCTAGTGATTCAGAAATTCCAGAAATTCCCTGAAATTCCACTTATGGATATGTAGGTCCATAAAACCCAGTGAAGAACCAGTGCCTTAAAGGGAGATGGAAGTGGAAAATTAAGGACCATAACAGAACAACTGATCATGAATAGAATAAATTATCCTCTTGAAAGGGATTAAAGTCTTCAGAGCCTCTTAAATTTTCTCCATTTCCACTTTCTCTTATTAGCTTCCTCATTCCTTGAAGTGAAGGTCAAAGATTTAGAGTCTGAACTTTCCAGGAATCACCTAAAGAAATCACTGCACCTTTTATCTACCAGAGGGGGTCACTATGCAGCTAATTGTTCACTTACAAAAATAAAGCATACCATTAGTCTTTTCCATAATTGTGCCCAGAAGAATTACTTTAAAATGCATTTTTCCACACTATAAAGTGTGTCTTAACAAAACACAGTAAACTCAACAGCACTGTGATTACTGTGCTTGTAAAACAGTTGGTGTTTTAGCAATATGCCCTTAAAAAAAGTATGCTTGGAAAAATGGATTCTGTTTCAACAGTTAAAAGGACATAATTATTTTTCTGCTGCATAACAATTTTTAAATGTTAATGAGTTACAATACAGCACCAAAACAGCTTCCATGCAATAATTCAGGGTATCATTTGGCTGCCTGGTTCTCTTCCTTTGTTTTTCTTTCAGTGGTCAAATAATATTCAACAACCTAAGAAGACCACAGGTAACAAGCAACTATAGCATGGCCATCACATGGGAGAGCTTGCTCTTCATAAGCTTTCTCTGTATTTACACAGACTAGGGTATCTTACTCACGGTCCCACAGACACATTGAGCCTGATGAATCCTTCCCGTGGGAGCTGCACTGTGAAATGTTGAATGTTTAGTAGTATCCTTGGCCTTCTCCAACTAGACACAAACAGCACATCCAACCCCAAAACATGACAATCAAAATGTTTCCAGATACTGCCAAATGTCTTCTAGGGGTAAAATTGTCCCCAGTTGAGAATCACTGATATAAACCATGGTTATAAGAAAAAAACCCACTATATTACTATACTAAAGAATCCACCTATTTGATGTGAGCTAATTTTCTTGGAATTATATTTATCTAATATTATGAGCAATATCAGTATCATGAAAAGACATTTAACTCTCATTAAAAGAGTTAGCAGATTCATCATTAATTGATCTCCAACCTCAATGACTTTATGTAGCAAATAAAGAAACTCTAAAATAAAAGGCATTCACATTGGAAAGGAAGAAGTTAAACTGTCATTATTTGCAGATGACATGACAATATACATAAAGAACCCTAAAGATTCCACCCCAAAAAAAATTATTAGAACTGATCAATAAATTCAGTGAAATAGCAAGATAGATAATTAATATACAGAAATTGATTACATTTTTATATACCAATAATGAGCTATCAGAAAGAGAAATTCAGAAAACAATTTCATTTACCATTATATCAAAAAAAATAAAATACATAGGAATGAACTTAACGGAGGAGGTAAAAGACCTGTACTTGAAAAATTATGTCATAGAAGAAAGAAATTGAAGAAGATACAAATAAATGGAAGCATGTATCATGCTCATGAATTAAAAAATTAACATCATTAAAATGTCCATACTACCCAAAGCAATTTTTAGATTCAGTGCAATCCTTATTAAAATACCAATGACATTCTTCATTGAACTAAAACAAATAATCCTAAAATTTATATGGAACTATAAAGGACCCTAAATAGCCATGGCAATCTCAAGAAAGAAGAACAAAGTTGGAGGTATCACGCTACCTGATATCAACTTATACTACAAGTCTATAGTAATCAAAACTGTATGCTACTAGCATAAAAAACGAACACATAGATCAATAAAACAGAATAGAAAGCCCAGAAATAAATCCATGCCTCTGTGGTCATTTAACATGTTAACAAGGGAGTTAAGAATGTACAATGATGTAAAGACAGTTTATTCAATAAATAATGAATAGATACAGGCAAAAAATAAAAATCAAACTGGACCACCTTCTTACACCATATACAAAAATAAACACAAAGTAGATTAAAGACCTAAATGCAAGGCCCAAAACCATAAAAATTCTAGAAGAAAACATAGAAAGCAAACTCTCTGACATTGATCTAAATACATTTTTTCTGATATATCTTCTTGGGCAAAGAAACAAAAGAAAAAAATAACAAATAAGACTAAATCAAACTAAAAAGTTTTTTCACAACAAAAGAAACCATCAACAAAATGAAAAAGACAACCTACTTAATGAGAGAATATTTTTACAATGATATATCTGCTAAGGGGTTAATATTCAAAATTTATGAAGAATTCATACAACTCTACACCAAAAAAAAAATTTAATTTAAAAATAGGCAGAGGACCTAAACAGACATTTCTCCAAAGAGGACATACAGATGGCTAATAGACATATGAAATGATCATCACTGATCATCAGAGATATGCAAACTATACCCATAATGAGATATCACCTCACACCTGTCAGAATGGCCATCATCAATAAATCAAAAAATAACTGTTGGCGAGGATGTAGAGAAAAGGAAACCCTCATGCATTGTTAGTAGGATTGCAAATTGGTTCAGCCACTATGAAAAATGATATAGAGGTTCTGTAAAAAATTTAAAATAGAACTATCTTATGACCCAGGAACTGCACTTCTGGGTATTTACCTGAAAACACCCCCACACCCACACTAATTTAAAAAGATATATGAATCCCTATATTCACTGCAGTGCTACTTACAACAGCAAAGATATGGAAGCAACCTAAGTACCCATCAACAGACGATTAGATAAAGAAGATATAGTGCATATACAATGGAATATTGCTCAGACATTAAATAGTGAAATCTTACCATTTGCAACACCTTGGATGGACCAAGAGAGTATTATGCTAAGTGAAGTCAGACAAAGAAATTCAAATTTAATGTGATTTTATTTATATATGGAATCTAAAGAACAAAATATATACACAAACAAAACAGAAACACTAATAGAATCAGAGAACAAACTAGTGTTTGCCAGATGAGAATTGGGGTGGAGAGCTGTGTAAAAAGGTGAAAGGAGTAAGAAGTACAAAATAGTAGTTAGAAAATAGTCACAGAGATGTGAAGTACAGCATAGGGAATATAGTCAATAATATTGTCATAGCTATGTGTAGTGCCAGATGGGTACTAGACTAATCATTTAATAAATTATATAAATGTCTAATCACTATGCTGTACACCTGAAACTAATATAAAATAATATTGAATGCCAACTCTAATTGAAAAATTAAAATTAAAAAAAAAACTAAAATCTCATGAAATGCTTCCACTTATTTATTCAACAAGTGCCTATTAAGAGCCTAGACTATGTCAGACATTGTTTTAGAAGGTGGGTTCCATAGTAAAAAATGACAGAAACATTCCAAACTTTACAGACCCTCACTGCCAACTGGAAAATCAGATGAGGAAATAGGCAACTGTGGTGCACAGTAAATGCTAATATGGGAAAAGTAGCCAGGGCACCCTAACTAGAAGGATTTCAAGAGATTCCCGGGAGACATTATACCTAAGCTGAGACTGTAAGGATGAACAGAAATAAGGCAGTGGAAATATAGTGAGAAGATGACAAAGAAGCTGGAACAGCATGAGAAGTGGTCCTGGAAAGTGATAAAGTACGAATGTTCAAAGAAACAACTGTTACAATATGGTTAGACTGTAGTAAATTAGGGAGATGTGTAACAAAGTGAGACTGGAGAAAGGCGAAATCATGAAGGAACCATGTTAAGAAATAAACTATGGCTTATTTCAAAGCAATGGGAACTCATTAAGTAATTTCAAGGGGAAAAGCAGCATTATTCAATTTTCTCAGAGATCACTCTAGCTATAGTAGTTGTATTAGTCAGGGTGCTCCAAAAAACAGGAACAGTCTAGTTGAGGGGAGTGGGGCAGGGAGGAGGAGGTGCACATGTGTGTGTGACTATATATATCAATATATGTATGGTCATACACTGCACAATGATGTTTTGGTCAATGACAAGATACACATACAGCAGAATTCCATAAGGTTATAATGGAGCTGAATTTCCTATAAAAATCAGAAATATGTATAGTTCAGAAGGAATCTTTTTTTTCTTTGATGGGAGTAAAATCTGAGGGGTTTGGCAATAGATTCCCTCTCACTCACAGCATCTCAGTTTTGAGTGCACAGATTACATTCTGTACATTGACCTGTCACAATACAGAGGAGCCTATCCTCCATATTCAGAGGGGACTACAGCCAGATCTACTCTAATAATCTTTATGGTACATTGATGTAAATTTTTTTACATTGATGTACAAAGACACAGGTCCACAGGAGCTACCCTAACAAGTATTAAGTGCTACTGCCACTTTAATAGATGCTTTCTATGGTAAAGTAGAGCCTGTCTGTGCCTATATTTTGAAAATATGTTCATGTTATAATGATGTAAAACATAGATAACTTCTATTTCTGCCATCAATCCAATGTCAGAGAGAGCCTTTTGTGCCAGATAATGTCAATGGAACCAAAAACTACTTTCCAAAGTCAAAATATTGAGTCTTCAATTCTACATTCTCTTCATATTAATAAATACCATCATTTTTTATGAATACCACAAGTTTCCCTATTTTGACCACTGCTCCAACATACAATAGCCAAAACTACATTGCCATGACAATTCCCTATGTTTCTTTTTCTCTCTATCTTGATTTCTTATTTCTACTTATCCTCAGACCACATTTCACTCCCTCTTGACAGTCACCATTATGGTGATGTACACGTTATCCAGACGGTTTCACCTCCATATTTCCAATCAATCCAGCCCACATCCCTGCTCATGGAAAAGCATTGATATTTTATGTCTGACTCTATTGGAAGGAAGCAGGCAGAAGGCTTGTGGAACATAAAGTGTACAGTAGTATACAGTAATGTCCTTGACCTTCACATTTACTCATCACCTACTCACTGACTCACCCAGAGCAATTTCCAATCCTGCAAGCTCCATTCCTGGTCAACGCTCTATACCATTTTTTACCTTTAATACCATATTTTTACTGTACTTTTTCTATCTTTAGATGTGTTTAGATACATAAAAACTTACCATTTTGTTCCAGTTGTATACAGTATGCAGAACAGTAACATGCTGTATAGATTTGTAGCATAGGAGCAAGTAAGCTATGCCATATAGCCTGTGTGTGTGGTAAAATATACCATCTAGATTTAAGTCAGTGCACTCTTTGATATTTGCACAATGATGAAATCACCTAACAACACTTTTCTCAGAACATATCCCCATTGTTAATTGATATGTATGTGTGTTTCTGTGTCTATAGAGAGAGGGGGAAGGAGAGAGAGCAGAGAAACAAAGAAACAGAGAAACAGAGACAAAGACAGATTAATTATTAGAAAATTTGTTCACAGGATTATGGTGCTGAGAAGCCCTACAATCTATTGGCTGCAAATTAGAGACCCAAAAAAGCTGGTGATGCCATTCTAGTGCAAACCTGAGGACCTGAGAACCAAGAGTTTCAGTACAAAGCAGTCAGGCAGGTGAGTTTTCTCTTACTTGAGGAAGGGTCTACCTGTTTGTTCTATTTAGGCTTTCAACTGATTGGATAAGGCCCACCCACATTAAGAAAGACAATCAGTTTCACTCAGTTTACCAATTTAAATATTAACTTCATCCAAAAACATCTTCACAGAAACACCAGAATGATGTTTGGCAAAATATCTGGCCACCCAATGGCCAAGTCAAACTGACACACAGAATTAACTCTCACAGTGGTGAATGTGAAGAAGAAAGACTGCATCCAAGAAGAATGAGAGGAAAGGCAAAGTAATAAACTGGGCAAGACATTTTGTGATCTGAACAGCTGGAAATTGCACCACTTTTTTTTTAATAGAGGTCACAGCCTGGCAAATAGTATGTGCTTATCAAATACATAGCTAATATTTGTCAAATTAGTGAATGAATATGAGTGTGTGAAATCAAAAGCATTTTTGAGGGATTTATTTAATTTAAAAGCTTAAGAGGTTATTCCATATGCCCATGATAACATATCTACATATGAATAATTTTATCAGTCCTATTCAAATCTGAAACCATTTAATATTATTCCAAATTTCGAGTTCTGTTAACAGTCAATATGGGTAAAGGTGCAATGAAAAAGTCACTCTCATACACTCTTGATGGAATTTCTTGATGGCATTCTAAGAGCATTAAAAGCATTAATATTCTTATCTTTTGGCTTAGGCACTCTCCTTCTAAGTTTCTAAGGACTAATCATTGTAGTGAGAAAAATGAAAGTAGCTTAATTTCTAACATGGAGAAAAGCACTAATTAGTATTCACCACAAAAAAAAAAATCTTATTTTCAATGTCAGTTTGGTGAAATAGACAATGCTTTAAAAATATGCTAACAAATTAGAATACAGAACTCTATATAATATAATCCTAAGTGTGCAAACATTTCTTTCTAAGCTTATCTATAGTAACTGAGACAAAGAGCTGAACTGTGTACAAATGAGAGCAATAATCTTAATTTTTTTAAAAAAAAACATATAGGTATACATAAAGCATGTACTTGGAAATGTTTAATCATTTTTTACTAAAATTAGCCAGACTATATGTTAAATAATCCCTCAAAAAATGTTCAAAAGAAAATAAATACAAGAATGGGTGAGTGAATGACTGAGCCTAATTGTAATGACCAGATGTCTACCTAAACTCTCTATTTGACTCACAATAAAAGTAATAGTCTTCTGAAGATGGTCTTTCCAGTAATACTATGCATATCCTGACTGTTTTGAAAGGATTTTAAGACCTAGGATTTGGAAAAACAGAATAGTTTACTAGCATATTTCGTTCACAAAGTCACATAATCCAATTCAGTTAGTTTTCAAATTTCTATGAAACTGTGAAGGGCCTCAAAAGGTCTTGCAGTCTGGTCTCCATTAATTGAGAGTAACAGCTGAGCATGTGCGTGTGTTTAAAGGGAGAAGTACAGAACCTTCTTTCATAAGTGCTTCCAGTACTTAAGAACCTCCTTTGTCAATTCTTGCTTCAAGTTTAGTCCATTCCTTTTTGTCTGATCTTCATAAAGTATAGAACAGCTGGGTTCCATGCTTCTTATATAATCTTTCAAACACTATAAGAGGGTGACTTGTTCATGTAGTTCCCAACTCTCCCCAACCCCATGCCCTGCAGAATTATTTCACCCTCATCAGCCTGATCCCATGTTTTCCCTCCCAGTGAAATACAGATCCTATGCCTCAATTCTCGCCTCCTCCTAAAAGGTTTTCCCAATTATAACTCTGATATAACATTCACTGCTCTGCTAAGCATTACTTTTAAAAAGTCAATCCTTGGAAGTTGGTTATAGAATGGGAATAAGTAGATACTTTTACAGTATTTGTTCCCTAGGATATTCTCCAATGGGAAGAGATAAAGATTCTTCAGTGTGTTTGATCATCTGTCTAATATGTTGCTCACAGAGAATCTCTACAGGAAAGTGTTTTGAAGTTGTGTTAATTTGTTCATTAAATTAGTGCTTCATTACCTAAACAAGGCTTGTTCATAAACTAAAAAAAGAATCACAACTCACAGAATTACTCATTTTCTGTCAGGAGTAGATCATAAACAGAAGGATCTAGTGTACTGAGTGTCCTCAAATAAATTTGTTGAGGGATACTTTATTCACAAAAAAAAATTATTTGATGGAGGTCTGTTATTTTATTAATATTTTAAACTATGCTTCACATTTATGGTTTATGTAGTTACAGAAGAATGAAGGAATAGTTCCAGAGACTGGGAGACCCCATGCTATGGCTTTAGTATACGTTATTAAGGCACCTGAGAAGTCCTAGATATGCTAATAAGAAACTACCTCTGTTAATGACTCAGTAATTCTATGTGACTGAAATACTTATTCATAAAAATAAGAGAAACTTTTCCTCCGTTGGCATTCCATGATTTGTTTTGTTTTACTCTGTCAGTGTTGATTGCTAGAATAAAGTGCTATTCAAAAGGCAACTGATGGGAATAGCTTTATACCTTTATAACTCTCTCTCTCTCTCTCTCTCTCTCACACACACACACACACACACACACACACACACACACAGTAAGATAAAATTATTGTGGGATTTCTCTATGTACCAGACCAAGGCCGAATAGCAAACTCAACCATCATTATCAGCATAGCTTATCTTCAAAACTGCAGCAAACAAAGAATTATAATAAAACTTTAAATGCTTTGTATTATTAATTGGAAATGATTAAAAGAAAAAACTCTTGGCAATATAATTTGAATCTATCTATGTGATTGATTTGTTAGTTAAATCTGTGTTTATAATCAATTGCCAAGAAGTACTCTAGGTAAATTGATATCAGCCTAGGTGGTCTTTTACATTGTTAATAAATAAAAAAAAATTAGTTACAAACAATTAGATAGGCCTCTTCTTTTCAAATGGATCTAAATACTGAATTTATTTTTTAATTAGATATTAAAAGTGTGCTTTCCCAATGTCATAGAATATTAATTATACCTCATACACAAAGTATACTTGATTGTGCTTAATTATAAAACTAAATGAGCTAACTGCCTACATAAAAATTTCACACATATTTTTTTTCTCCTATCATTAATATAGCATCATCTTGGAAGCATAAAATTTTGTAAAATGAAATACTTGTGAGAGCACATATCCAAAAGTATTCTGTGAGAACTGGATAGCTAAGAGAACTAGAAGACTCTAGGGTTACCAGAAGGACTAAATCTGTAGGTGGGAGACTGGAAGAAATAGAAGTCAATGGTTTTTCCACAAAATGTGACTACCCAAAAGCTCTCAGTCCATTGCACTCTCAAGGAGTGATCAATACAGAATTGTTAATCACAGACTCTCTGGTGATCATTCCAACAGTATGTTTTATTATATGTGGTTGACTAAAAATGAATAAGGTTCTCATATTTTTTAATCAAGATTTATAATTTTTTTAAACCTGGATTAAATATACATTTCTGTTCCTCTCTGGGTAAAGATTTTTTTTTTCAGGTTGTCTTCCCCCCACTCCCCTTTTGACAGCTATAGTCCCCAAAGGAACAAATGAGAATAGCATTTCAGAAATGAGAAATCATATTGCCTTCATCAAACATCTCACCTCTTGGTATTGTTTGCAATTGAATAAACATAGGGGATAGTTCTATTGAACTGATTCTAACTTTGGCCAGACAATTACAATTCGCCTGCTAAGTTTTTAAAGCAAAGTGCTACTGCTATCAGTGGAGGCTTTAAAATGCTGAACACAGTTGAGAGATACTCTTATCAAATGGGACATTACAGTTCAATAAATATTTATTAAATCCCATGCTCTTCACATGGTAATATTTTTCTTTGAACAAATGGTTTTAAATTATAGGAGGGTCACCCAACATTTTAATCAGCTTAATTGCATAATTTTTTTCCGTTTTTTTTTTTTACTTTTACTCATTTCATGAGACATGCCTCAATACCTTGTTCAATTTTACATCTATTATCAGGTTGTTGACTGTGTCTCAAGGGAAATATCTTTGTTCAAACTATTTCTTTGCATATGCTAGTGACTGCAAAACAAATTTCATTATTACTTAAAATTAAAAGGTTAATGTTGCTCCAACTACATTATGTTTTTACCATTTCATTTATTGCATATTGTAATGGTTAAAAAAAATCAAATACCACATTGTGGTTTTATTTTGAAAGACTAAATGAATACCCGGTCCTTTGCAAAGAAGAAAAAGGAATATCTGGTTGTGTTTGTAGCACAAGCAAGATGCTTTAGCTACAATTCTGATTACATTTCTCACTCAAGGAGTTTGCCCCCAAGAAAGAGGCAAGTCTTAAATTTTGAAAACATAAAGAAAGACTTCCTACGACAGCAGAAAAAGGTGAAGTGTTAAAGAAATAGAGCATTTCCTCACTGCTCCAGTGGTATGGGGTGAGCAGAAATGCAGCTTTGCTCCTCCTGACTCAGCAGCCATTGTGTATGTGTCAGAGATACTTGTGCCATGGCTATAACAGGTACAGCAAAAAGTCGGAGTCTTGATGAAGTTTTAAATACAAGACTTTGGATAGAAAACAGAATCATCGGCAAATGAATTCTTCTTCATTGACTCACGAATTCACTTGTTTTCTACTCCATCCGATTTGGGAAATACTCAATTCATATTCACGAATTATACTCATAACATGACATCTTTTTTAGGAGCGGTTTGGGTGAGGAAGAGTTGCTATAAGTAGATTGCAATGCCTGGCATGAGGAAAGAAAAGCCCTCCTAGCAGTTCTTAGAGGACTTGACTCCACATCAACAAACAAAACCAAATCCATACTTTCATATACGAAATATAGTATGTGTAGACTCTTGTGCAATGGACACAGATAGAACTTTCTTGACTCATTTCTTCCACTTTGATAAGCCATTATAATGTTATCGACACAAATTTCTTTTAAAAGTTTATATTTCAAATATATAACTTGAAATAGATAAATGTCTTTTAAGTGAAAACACTAATATGAACTGTGATCATTCATCATATTCTTTAACTGTTCTATCATTGCCATATTCTAGTTATCACCCTTACCATAGTTCATTCCCATTTTAATACCCCTGAACTTCACAAAAGGTTAACTGTATTCAATTGTGCAGTATCTTTAGTGATTATTTCTTATGAATTGAGCAAACATGTTGAAAATATGTATAAATAATTATCCGTCCTACATGTACATACAAAGTATCCATTTAAAATGCTTGAATATCTCACCAATCACTTCCTCAATGCTATGGCCTGAGTGCCCAAGAGCATTCAAAGACAATATACTGAGGAATACTATGGAAAATTTATCTCTAGGTAATTCAGTACAAAATAACACCAAGCCCCTCTCACAAAGATGTCTGGTCCTGCATAATTACTGAATAACCTGTTTCTCTTTTTAATCACAAACTTAATCTAAAGCCAACAGGGCACTAGTGCCTGAAGAGTTAATTACTATAAACACAAAGTTACACCCTGGGACTTGTTTGGTGTTGGTTCTGTGCTGAAAGAAACTAAAATTGCACACACCCATTAGTCAAGAAAACGCCTCTCTTCTGTTCAGTTTGAAAGATTCCTATTGTGAAACTACATAGCACTGACTAATTATGTATTTGGGTTTCTCAGATATTCAGGACACAAAGATTATTTATGTTCTAAAGAAATTTACTTAGTGAGTTTCACAGTAATCATATATCTAAAACTTGTGTTTTGTTAAATGACTCTAAGGCCACAAAGAACAATAATATTTTATACTCCACTTTTTCTTACTTTACCACTTTTTATTCTATATTGTGGAATTTAAGCAGAGAAGCAAAGTTGAAATATGAAAGAAATAATAATATTAATACATTGAACCATAAAAACTAATTCACAAACATATTTTGGTTTAAAAAATATTTTATTGGGTAGTCCTCATTAACGATAGCTGGAAAATAAGTGGATTTCAACATAAATGGACATGCTATTCTATATACCCACAGTCCTTTTTTAACTGATTAAGTCCAAGAAAGTACCTGTTGAGTTACACAAGAAAGCAATCTGGGCCCAGGATCTAAAGCAACAGATTGGAAGAATGGTATTGCCTCTTTTCTCTTAGGAGAAAGGAAGAAAGGAAGGGAGGGAGGATACGAAAAAAAAGGAAAAGAAAAGAAAATTATAGCTGTTGCTCATTATTATACACTTTACTCAAACTAAAAATGTTTTGTGAGCACTGTAATTTTGAAAGAATAATTGTCCTCATGAGAGGGATGGTGTGTGTGTGTGTGTGTGTGTGTGTGTGTGTGTGTGTGTGTGTCTCCTCTTTACATTAGACTACAGAAGAGTCTGCTCTATTTAATGCAAAGCATGGCCTTCACCTCAACCCTGGATCCCAAAGTCAAATTTGACTTTCCTTTTAAAACATTACAGAACCCTGCAGCTATCAAACCTGTATGTGAAAAGTGTATTTAACTTAACTTTCCATTATAATCTGCTAAATAAAGTAACTGCTTGCTGCTTACTGATAAATTTCATATAGAGCATTTTCTGAATATTAGTGCAGTGCATCAATCTCAGCAGAATTCAACCATTCCCCCCAAAAAACACTGGTCCAAAAGACAAGTGCTAAGTCTGTTGTTTGGAATTCAAAACTTATTTATCCAAAAAAAGGTAATGCTTTTATGACATCTAGACCCACACTGTCTCCATAATAACCTACTTAGCCTATTATGTAATTTTATGTGTAATACTTTGGAATTTTAAGTCCAGAGAGTGAAAGATGTGAGTGATAACACAGGAGAGACAAGGAGTGAAAAGGAAGCATCCTTCTAACTTAGATAAGGGCTCGTGCTGGACAAAAAAAAAAAAAAATTGAAATAAAATTTTCTTGCTTACATCTCATTTTGGTACTTCTTTTTTATCTCCTAATTTCTCTAACCCAGTTTCTCCATTTTTTATGGTCATGTTTAACCTTTCAACCTTCACTAAGTATCTCTCTCCAACATATAAGCCAGTACTCTGTCCCCAAGTGGCCTCTAAACTGACCTATTGCCTTTCCCAGTTCAAATAAAATATTCACTGGCTAGCTGATGCACCCCTCAACTGGATTTTAGGAAGAAAGCACTATAACTGACTAACAATTTCTGGTAATGCATGAATAATTTTTATCTTTTTAAATGTCCTGGAATAATTTTGAGTGGTTTTATTTATTTGTGTTTGAACATTTTTTTTTTGAGAATTCTATCTTACTTTAGCTACAATGTTTTTGACTATATCTTATGTATAGCTTTATATTACTATAAATTGGGGAAAGGGAGTGATTAGCCTATTACTGGTTTTTATTTGTTATTGACACCTTATCAGTACAAATGAAATGTTGAAATTTTAACTCCTTATAAGTCCCTTTGCTCTCTTTTATTCATAATGTAATTGTCTTATTTTCTCCACATATGCTGAGAGCCACATCAGACATTGACAACCACCAAATATAATTTAGAAAACTCAAAAGAAAAAAAATATCAATTATGCTGACCCATATTTTTACTTTTTCTATTGTTCTTTCTTCCTTCCTGATGAAAGAAATCCTCTGTCACTTAATTTCTTTCCTTCTAGGTAAGGTGTCATCCTTCTCTAACTACTTTTAAAATTTCTTCTTAGTCTTTAGTTTTCAAGAGTTTTATTATGATGTGTCTTTGGCCAAGATTTCTTTGATTTACACTGTTCATGGTTTGTTCAGCTTCTTGATTCTCTATGTTTTTCTCTGTTGCCAAATTTGGGGAATTTTCTACCATTATTTCTTCTAATACTTTTCTAGCCTTACATTTTTCTCCTCTCCTGGGATTCTAAAGATGCAAGTATTGGATCTTTAGTTATAGTCTCAAATGTACCTTAGGCTCTATATATGTTCCCATGTATTTTCTTTCTGATGTTCAGGTTAGATAACTTCTACTGTTTTTTTATCTTCAAGTTCACTTATTGTTTCTTCTGTCCTCTTCATGCTCTATTAAGCCCACCCAGTAAATTTTCTGTTTATTATATTGTTTTGTCTTGTGTTTACTGTAGTTTTTAGTTTTAAGATTTCATTCTGTCTCTATGTCTTTTACTTCTGTTCTTTTTATCATTTTTATCAAGCCCGTTTATAATTGTTCCTGAAAACATTTTATAATGTTCATTTTAAAATCCTCATCAGGTAATGCCAACATCTGTGTTATTTTCCTTTTGACATCTGTTGATTGTCTTTTATTATTAAAGTTAAGATTTTCCTGGTTCTTGATATAATCAGTAACATTCTCATAGCTAGAAGCTGGCGAAACTCCTGGCTTCTAACTGGACAGAGAGGGTGACAGGTGCTCCTTTTTGCTGAGTGGAGATGAAAGTCAAGGCTCCTACTCAGCCTTCTCTAATATCACCTCCATCTGTCCCACCCCAAGGTGAAATTATTCATGCTTTCCTTCTTTCCAGATTTTTTCTCTTCCTTACCTTCTGAACCAACAGATTTTTCTTTTTTTATTATTTTTTTATTCACTTGATATAATTTACATAACTTCCAATTTTACATATTTGCAGATTTTTTTTAAGGTCAAAGATTTTCCACAAAAGATTATACAATCAGATCAAGAAAGGCAGTTATAACCTGTTATTGGTTTTTATTTGTGCATATTTAAAATATTTTTAATATAAGAAAATTTCCACAAACAAATATTTATAGAGAAGTAAATCTTCTAGTTTTGTTTTGTTTTGTTTTGTTTTTATTCTGTCTGAAGGCAGGTCCCCACTCAGAAGAGAGCTGAAAAAAAAAAGATGTCATTTAGCTTAAAAACAACAGAAAGAACATAAAAAGGTAATGACAAAGAGGTTAAAAGAACTCCCCTCCCCACCCCTAAAAAGAAAATATTTTCTAATTATTTGTCTTTTATTTCTTTTCTCTGATTTGAGTTTTTGGGTATGTTGAGCTTTTATTTATTTGACTTCTACACCTTTATTGTCTCCACCTTCATTTGTCCAATGACCTGAATTTACTAATATCCAAAGAATAAGAAAATCAAATTAGAGGAAACAAACTTATTTACATACTGTTGTGGAGAGCATCACATAAATCTAAACGAATAACCAAGATGTTTCTTTTTAACTCATGATTTTATTTCTGACACAAGAAACATTTTTACTGAATAAATAAATATATATATAAATAAATAGATAAATAAATAGACAAATTAATAAATATTGATAGATATGCAAATAATAAAATGTGTCTAGAAAAATTATGGTATAAATTTGAGTTGTAAAATCCACAGTTACTTCCATTCATATTATTAGAAGGGAGAGGAAGTGAAATGATTAGCTTTCAAGGCCTTCTCTGCAAATGCTTCTCATAAACAGAGTTCCAAAATTATGAAGGCTAAGCAAAAGAGAGTAATTTCTGATCTTTACTTTTACTTCTCTTCCAAAACCAGTACTTATTTTTTAAATCCTAATTTGAAGAAAAAAATGGGAAGAGGACAAAGTGGAAGCAGTATTTGCAAAATCTGTGGAAGCACAGCTGTACTTTGCATAACTCAGTCTGTAACCCTTTCTTGGAACATGAAAGGGAACCAATCATACAATTATCTGTATGCTTTTTAAAGCACATATGCCATGGCAAATTAAATGCCACGTGTATAAATGCATATCATTTAGAGCAGCATCATATGAAGTGTGCTATGATGCCCAGACAATTCAGACAGCCAAATACCCTTTTCTTTCTAAATTACCCTCTTGGGTATGCACCCACTTCATATGCATAGTATGAGGAAATAATAAAATTCTAATGGAAGAGAATTATACTGCATTTCCAAAAAAGAGAAAAACATCACATCTTACCACATCTGAAAGGCGTGTAGCCTTTATCCCTTCAAGTGTTAAACCAAAAAAAAAAAAGGGTGGATGGGGTAAAAAGCAAACTTTAAAATTTTTCATCCCAGGCTTAATTTTGGGAAAGATTATAATCTATCACGTTAATTGACCTACTTATATTTAAAATATAACTCTGAGAGATAATTTAGTTCAATTCTTTATTTTACAGATGAGGAGGCAGGGACAATCTTCCACAGTAAATCTTCAGAACTTTTCCTTTTTGTGTTTTAACATCAATAAAATGAAAATGTTTATGCATGTTTTATTAAGAAATAAAGAAGAAGGAACAGAATTTTCTATGACATAGTAAAACTGCAATATATCTCAAGGATAGTTCTTGAGTTTCCATCTACCTTATGTCAAGTATCACAACCTGATGGTTCAAAACACAGTTTCCTCTACATCTTTAAGAGAAAAAGAAGACTATGTTAAAAAGTGCTTCTGGCTCAGAAGCTTGTGGGATCTTGGGCAAGTAACAAGCAACCCAAGCCTTAAGTTCTTCATTTTAACTTAGACAAATAGTGCATACTTTATAGAAGAATTATAAAGATAAAATTACAATAATAACATACAATGAAATTTTGAGAAGTTGTTGCAGTGCTGCTCTATAATATTGGCAAGATATATAGATATTGAATAAACAGTAAGACAGACAGACAGACGATAAATGATAGATAGATGATAGATGTTCATTCTTATGTTTGTATAGAAGTTTTATGGAAGAAACTGAACTAAACAATTGTCCCTCTGAGGAAGGGAACTAAGTGACTGGAAATAGGGATGAAAGAAAAATTTACTTCTTACTCTATACTTCCTATACTTTTTGGACTTTGTTATCTGGGCATGAATCCATGTAGTCAAAGAAAATAAATAAAATTTTAAAATTGTAATTATTGAGGAAGCTGATAAAGAGTGTAAGATTGCAGTTGTTTTTTTTTTTCTTTTGGTGTTTGCTTTTATGTTTTAGATTTTCTAACAGATTTAAACGGTAGAAATTGTTATAATGAAGGGCATGTTTTCAAATAATAATTAAAAGCAGTAAAAGCAGCACAATTATATTAATATTTGGCACAAAAATTGTCTAATTGATTCACTGAACATTATTATAAAAGAAGATGGTCACATAACTAATCATTGTTAATACTTTCTTATAGCAATTATTCTTAGCAGGCCTGAAAAAGTAATGTATTAAATTGTGGTTGGTTGGAGGCATTTTTCCAAATATACACATACATAAACATGCACACACATGTACACATATGGCATAAGAACACATACTCACACACCTATGAAAGTCTGGATGTCATCCCACTCAGCCATTGAGAATCATTGACTTATAAGAGGTATGTGACAAATTTAAATGGCATTTGGAAGCTAAATACAAATACTAATTAAATAATACTATATTTAATCCTATATTACATAAAATAAAAATCTTATTCAGTGACATTAAATTTGGCATTTCATTGATTATTTTTTAATCCACAAAACATTTATGATCATTTCATTTTTTCTGATTCAGCTTCTTGGCACTATTAGATGGTGAAAGGCATCTCCTTCTAACAGTTGTCAGTCAC
Source organism: Macroglossus sobrinus (assembly GCA_004027375.1). Taxonomy (NCBI): domain Eukaryota; kingdom Metazoa; phylum Chordata; class Mammalia; order Chiroptera; family Pteropodidae; genus Macroglossus; species Macroglossus sobrinus. The sequence goes on along the minus strand of PVKZ01003682.1, from coordinate 31,309 downwards.
AACTCAATTCAAGATAGCTGTATGTGGGCAAACTTGTAAATGGAAGAAAAGACTCTGCCTAGTTACGCAATGGCCAAGTGTCTAATTACTGATATCAATAATCGTGAGAGGAAAATGGCAAAGATTCCTCTGTGACATTTTATATTTCTAACAGACAGAGATAAAAATAGAACTGACTGAAATGACTTATGTTTCAAAGAAGAAACATAATCTTTCTCTGGAGTATCTGGCCTTTTGTTTAGCAAAACACTTGACAGGTCACTTGAACTTCAGTTTTGAGGACCCTGGGGCCTAGTTTGGAAAAGGACAGAGAAATTAAGACCTATCTGAGTTACTTTACATAAAAAATTTGAAAATTTTAAAAAATGAAAGGAGTGGAGAGAATGTTTGGGAACAGCCTGAAGTAAGAGGAGAATCTTAACAAAAACAAAAGATAGGGGATAGACATGTGTTCAAGATAATGAATAGGAAATTTTTTACAGCCAAATTTCCAGCTAAGTCTGGCACAAACACAGCCTTGAATAACTGATACTTAAATTTAAAGAAAAGGGAGACCCAGATAATCAGAAACCCACAGAAAAAGTGAGGGGAACATAAAGAAGCTGCAACAGTTAGTCATCCGGGTGAGATAAACACCTTTCTTTTAACGCTAAAGAAGGTTAAACTTGGGTGGGTTTGGAGGGGTATAGGAATGCAAAGAGTAACAACTGGGTAAAATATATATTAATAATATTTTACTACAGTCACCTACCACAAAATTGCTCCTTTCATTCTCCATCACTTTGATAATCAGTAAAAATGAATATAAAAAGTTTTCATGCATATTTGAATGCTCTAGATGCACTAAAACATAATCAGAGTCTTTGAAGACCCCATCTGGGTAGTAGTTTGATTCTGGAATTTTGTTTTGCATAAATATGTAGATCACAAATGGGTTTCTTTAATTACCACCTGTATCACATTTTTAATGGCTACACAAAATCATCGCATTTAAAATTACACCAGAATATTACTTCCATCTAGGTAAATAAACCTGGTTTATAAATCTAACAGCCTTTCCTAATATTTAAAATTAATTTTAAAAAATGCACATTTATGCATCTCACATTATTCACATGCAATGTTTCATCTAAAGGAATGACAAAACCAAGGGCATACCAATTTAGTGGCAATGACAGATACTAAATATTAGAAAGGCATATAGAAAATATCTTTTATTGAAAACACTCTAAATGACATCCAAATCAAGATAAATATCAGAGAATCTGAATTTTTTAAAAAGGTCTGAAATCCATTAAGTGAACAGAAATGTTTTCTTGCAAAAAGAGAAAATGAGAGAAAGAAAAAGAAAGATAATATAGAACAATGAGGACAAAGAATAATCTAACAAGACAGATTAGAAATTCTTGGGCTCAGCACTCTATTGCAAGCAAAATTCTTCTGACTACTTAATAGAAATAGTAATTAAAAAATCTCTCCAAAAACAAAATTATAGATAAACAATTCTCAATAACCCATATTCATCAAGAGTGGCTCAAACATGTGATATAATGCACAGATTATTTACATTTGACTCATACTAATTAATTTCTGATCAAGATTTTATTTAACCAACCTCAGCCTTCTTATGTTCCATGACTATACCTCATTTAATGAACAAGGAATGGTCAAGAATGTATTTTGTATAGGTAGGCAGACCAAAGGAATTATAATAGTTTAAGAAGGTTCTGTTAGAAAGAAAAAGCACACCTGAGATTAAATATATTTTTTATTGAAGTATAACATTTAAAAGTGCCTAAATCATAGGTATTTAGCTTTGTGAGTGCTCACAAAGTAAATACAGCTATTAACTTTAACCCAGGTCAACAAATAGAATATTACTAGCACCTCTTTTTTATCTCATTACTCTCACACTTCCCCATTGCTCAACTTAATCAACATTCTGATTTTAAATACTGCACATGAGATTTTTTCTTGTTTTTGAATTTCATAGAAACAGAACAACTACTCTTCTGTCTGGCTTCTTTCACTAAATATTATGTTTGTGAGATCTCACATGTACTTCCTTCTATCTCATTGTATGACCTTAATATATCACAATTTATTCATCTGTTCTATGGTTGATGGGCTTTGGGGTAGTTTTATCATTGTGCCATTATAATAACATTGTTGTGAACATTCCAGTCTTTTGATAAACTGCTGTACACATATCTTTTGGGAATATGTCCAAGAATGAAATTATTTGGGTCATATATTTAGCTTTAGTAAATACCGACATGTAATTTTCCAAAATGCTTAGACCACTTTACATTCTCTCCATCTGTGTATTATAGTCCTGGATATATCACACCCTTGTTAATACTAGTTGTCAGATGTGAGGGGTTTTTCTTTGTTCAGTTGTTTGTTGTTGGCTTGCAAACTGGTTCCCATACACAAAGGGCAAGAACAGACCAACAAAAGAGTCAGGTGCTCCAGAGTGGTAGGTGACAGTTTTAATAAGCAAGGAAGCTTGTGTGGCCGCTAGATAAGTAGATCTCCTCTCAGTGCCTGCCCTCCAGAATCTTATAAGTTTGTATAGGGGCCTTAACTGAGTTAAGTCATGTATTCAGTGCAGATAATTCAATAACACCTTACTCTCTCAAGGCTATGTCCTTAGAAGAGCTCCCTCTGTGGAAACGGGAAGCAGAGTGTACATTTTAAGAACAAAAGAGAGGACAAGGAGTCTATGATTGCCCAGGTGTAGCTTAAGAGTCAACCTGCTGTCACGTCCTTTTGATTACCTCTCCCAACATTTATTTCTTTTAATTTTCCTGAAAGTTAATGAGATAAGGGTGGTTTTTTGGATATCATAATTTGTGAAGTACCTATTCAAATCTGTTATTCATTATTATATTGCACTCATCTTTTACTTATTGATTTATAGACACTTCAAATGTGTTTTATTTAAGTTCTTTGTTGGATATATTATCAAAACATCTACTTCTATTTTATGGGTTGATTTCTCACTATCTTCAAGATCTAAGGTTTTTAAACTGATATTTTAATGCCCAGTAGATAAACAAGAGTTGATTTTTACAGGAAAATAGAGGTAGACAACAAAGGGGAAATATGGCCTTGGTAAATTAAGAAGATTAAAATATCAGTTTAGTGGATTTATTAGAAACTATAATATGCCAATTAACTGTACTGTTTCTCAGTTTCCTCACCTACATGATTGAAATGAGTAGTTGTTTTATTTAAACTCTCCTGTAGTGTTAAATATTAAGATAGCAAAAGAAAAAGTGGGACATAATAATAAATGTTGATTTTATATTGTAAAGATAGACTGGGACTATCCTTTTAAGCAGACACACCTTGATATATCTTTCTAGAGAACTATCCTTTGTAAATTATTGCAGCAGTAGAAAGTAAGTTAAAATCTATTGAGGGAAACAATTACCCTCAATGTAGGATGTCAGTATATAAAACAAACAGGAAGAGCTCAGTAATAATCTGAGCAAGTTACTCAATCTCAATATTCTTTCAGGAAAAAATCATGTCTGGTGAATGTTTGATTAATCACACTGTCAGCAGCCTCAACATCAAAAGTAAAATATGCAAAGAAAATAAAGCACCATAGTTTTTGTATAGTTTAGTGGGAAGATGTGATGTACAATAGAGGTAAAAAGGTTGACTTTGATGTCAGGCAGATCTGAGTTTAAATCTCAAAAATTCACTGACTAGCTAGAAAATCTAGGAAAAGTTAACTTTCTTAACCTAATTTTTTTTTAATCCTAAATGGGACTAATATCTTACAGTTGTGTAAAGATTCAAAATAATTAATAGATAGTTCCTGACACATAGTGTTTACCCTATAAATGGTAACAATTATATTTATCTAGGGTTTTTCAAAGGTAAGCTATAGCATTGAATTAATTATGGTTATGATCACATAAAAAGTTTTTAAAGAATCAATAAAATTGACATGGTTATGAATCAGCTATTTTAGTATTTGAGAACATTTCTTAAAGAGTAAATTTACATTTTTATTAGTTACCAAGCATTTTAAGTGTCCGTGAGCTGTGGAACAGTTGTAATGCAGGTAGAAAACAATTGGTTAATTTGGGTAGAAAATTCGGGCATAATCTAGAGAATGTTCATTCTGATTACTCTAAAGAGCAGTCATTTAATTAGATTAATATATTTGCTATTTTTCTTGACTACTGTTTTTTGAACTAAGCTTGAACTTAATTATCTAGATCCAGAGGTCTACTAGTTTCTGAGCCCATTTATCATACTCCATTCTTCTCAAGCCTCAAAGCAAAATATGAATTTTTTTTCTCCACAAAGACTCGCCATTTTGAGTAACAGATAGTTATCCAACTCAGTTAGTTTGTCTTCCCCTTGAAATATTCTTTTAAAAATGAGTTTGTGTTATTTCCATACACACAACATTCCTCAAGGGCAAGATATGTCTATGCCAAGGTTGTGGTAAAATGTTACTTTTCACGATTACTTGGTTTCTCCTCCTGTGGGAGGATTATACCTCCCTGCTCTATTGAACACAAAGGTGGCCTTGTGCCTTGCTTTAGCAAATAAAATGTGAAGTGAGATGTGTCACTTCTGGGATTAATCTATAAGAAGACTTTCTCTTTCTCTCAGCCATGAGATTGTGGAACTGTATGTTAAGTTGGACCTCCATCAGCCTGTGTCCCTGAGTGACTATTGAGCTGAGCCCTTTGCCATCCTCCACTGAACATGTAGCATGAGTAAAAAATAAACTCTGTTGTTTTAATCTGTTAAGATTATAAGTTGTTTGTTTCCACAGCATAACATCACCCATTCTGACTAATGAAACCCATAAGGCAAAGAAAAAAAAATGTACAACAGAAAATCGTGCTCTGTAAAACATCAGGTTTTGTAAAGGATATATTTAAAGACAGGAGAGAGTTAAGAGCTCAATAAGTACAGAAAATAAGGTTATATCAAACATCACTGATAAAGATATTGTAGATCTCTAGTCTCCATAATAATAATTACCTTCCTAATAACAAATACTTTATAGATTAGTGGTGGAAAAAATTTTTTAATTATATATAAAGTGAAAATTTTCAAAAATATCTATAAATGTCATTTTGTCTAGAAAATGTTTTTAACAAAATGTTCTTCAAAACTTTAGAAATAATTTTTTAAAGTAATAGAGGGATAATAATGATGGACAAAGCAACTAATATTTATATATAAGTTAAAAATTAGGGACTATCATTTCAACAAGGAAAAGTATCCATTTACTAAAACAGTGTAAGAATATTTCTTTAGTACAACCTAGCAATCTATACACTAAAACAAACTATAGAATTGATGTAATTTAGTTTGGAGAAATATAAATGAAACATAAAACATTCTTCTGAAAACAAGTTATTTTTACTTTAACATAACCATGATCAACTGTGTTCCACTGTATATAAATCACTTACCAGAACAATAATAAATAAGACATTTTTATGTTCTAAGAAATAGCTTTGTCAGTGATTGCAGCTCAGAGTAGACCTTGATTATTCAGAGAAAAAGTTCTTTCAGTGAATTTTGGCCAGTATCTACAGAAAGACAAAATGTTTTTCCTCTTTTCTAAAGGAGTGATAGCCAAGTTCTGTAAAACCACCTTAAACAGGGAACACATTCCAGAAATAATAAATAGTATAATTGAAAATTAAGATGGTAAAACAAAGATGTAAGGAATAAAAAGTAATCTAGGTTTGCTAAATCTTAGACAACTTGTATAAAAAAAATCAAGAGAACAAAAAAGCTAGAAAATACTGTGGCAGAAGCTGATAGTTGTCCTACTGTATGGGTTATCCCCATTTTTCTCAGTAATAATAGAACATCTACATCAAATAAAGACTACGTACACCAGACTACCTTGCAGTTAGGTGTGGCCATGTCTGTCTAAGTTCTGGGCATTAGCTCATTGATGAAAGTGGTGTGAACAACTTTCAGAAATGTTTTTAAAGGGGATAAGCAAACTCTTCTTAAGAGTAAAGGAGCAACAAGATAGAAGGAGCCTGGGTCCCTGACACTATGAGAGCCATATATCATCTCACAACTACCTACATTCACATGAAGGAGAAATAGATTTCTATCTTTTTTAAGCAACTATTATTTGGGGTTTTCTATCACTTTTAACTGAAGCTAATCCTAAATAAGATAAGTCTCACCAAAAACCAACCCTGAAAACATCTTAATCTTAGACTTCCTGGCATGCAGTACCACAAAATTCAAGGCTTTTCATACCATATTAAGAAATTTAGATGTTACCAAACACAGATGTTGAGCAGCAGAGATGGAAATGATTAAAGTAATGCATTCAGAAAATGAATATGATAATAGTTATCAAAGGAAAGCCTAAAGTCGATAAAAAATGCTTTGGGTAAGACTAATGTTACATAATGGGACATGGAACATTTCCTTTTTCAAATACATGACACTCTTCTCATAAAGTTAATTCTATGAGATATGCTATTAATTGATAGGACAAATAAACAGAAGATCCACAAGGAAATAGAAGGCTTGGGCAACCCTGTAGACCAACAAGAACAGACATTTATAGAACAAACCACCTATTCATTTTCTTGTATGCCAAGCTATTTGTAACCTTTTCTCTCAGTATTAATGTGAAAATTTTGTTCATTAATGTTCTTTAAAGGATGTCTACCCATGAAAAACTCTGTCCAATAAAAGTTTATGAATATAAATCAATTAGAAAGTATTTTAATTGTATGTACTTGCATAATTAATTTCTGTGACATGGATTATTTACAATGTTTGTTTCCATTATACTACTCCAGGATATTTAGCTCATTTTATATTTGTCTCTTGTTGCCTAGCAATGTACATTACATTAAGATGCACTCATCTTAAAATTAGCTCAAATTAGACATAATAAGAAAGACAAAACTACTGGGAATAAAATAATTCTAAAACTGGTTTTCCTTCCTCTCAAGATATAGCATGCTATTGATTTTTCTATTTGTGAGCAGAATGGTGAATCAAGGTACAGTAATATTATCCTCCAAAGAACCACAAAGATACATATTTCATATGTTAAACATTCTAAGCATCAAGTTAAATATTGGACACATTTTAGTTTGCTTGACTTTTACTAAATTAATAAATGTTATTATATTTGTAATAGTTTTAATTACTTTTTCTAAGAAGAGAACATCTATCATTGTAACCAACTTTTCAAATATTTACAAATTATATTTTATTTAATCTTTACATTAATACTATAAAGTATTATTATAGCTATTTTACAGATTAGAAATTCTAATTCCAAAGAATTAAGTAAATGTCTTCCCATGTTGCACAGCTAAAAATGGCTGAGCCAGGATTTATTTTTGAACTTCAACACTTTTTTTGAAATATCATTTTTTATGGTTTATATTCAATATTATTTTATATTAGTTTCAGGTATATAGCATAGTGATTAGATATTTATATAATTTACAAAGAGATCCCCCAATTAGTCTAGTACCTACTTGACACTATATATAGTTATTACAATATTATTGACTATATTTTGCCATGTAAGACACTATGTAAAGTACCACAGATATGCAAACCACAATTATCAGATATAAAAATAAAACATCTATTTCATTATTTTAGAATGTGAAGTGAAAACAAGAAGTGTCTGCAATTATCCAGATAACTGAGTACCTTGAAAAATACTAATTCGAATAAAGAGATTTGTGTTCCAAATGATTAAAATTAGTCATCAAATTTAGCTAGTATTTTTAATTATTTAATTTTGCATCACATTACTGACATACACTTAGCCTAATTTACATCTAACACTTTTTGTTTTATGATATGCTTTATTATTTATCATACTCTAGTAATCACAAATAGTTGACTTTAAAAGTTAACTTTAGAAGGGTTCAACTCCCTTGGGCTTTCACTATTCACAAAGTAATAGTCTAATGTCTCTTCTTTTAAAGATTTAAGCAAACTATCTCATTTAATTGTTTTAAGATAATCTTAAAACCTATGGTCGTAAAACTATCTCAAGTGTTTTATGTCTTTAAACAGTACCAGAAATTCAAAATAAATGCTTTATATTATGTTTATGTAAACTTTATATCAAAAATGAATTTTGATATAGTTGACATAAAAAAACTTTAAAAAAAACAGTAGGCAAGTAATACCTGCTAGTTCCTTTCACTTATATTGTTCTGAAAAACTAGGGAGATTGAAACTTGTTTCATGTTTTTTATTTTCTTATTTTCAAAAAATATTGTAACAATTGATAATATTTTAATTTAAAGTTTGGGAAAAAATGCTGGGAGAATGAAAAAGTCTATATTCCTATTACCCAATGAAAAACAATAGTGAACTTTAATAAATTCACCCAGAAAGTTACGTTTTTTACTTTGCTACTTTCTCTTTGCCTTTTTCATTCGCTTTAAAAAGTAATACGTTCATTTTAAAATATTCAAAAAGCACAGAACTACATTAAATAAAAAATGAAAGTTCACATCTCACTTTTTTCTTTCAGCATATACCCCACCCAGGAGAAAACCACTTTCAAGAATTTGTTGCCTATTATTCTAGAAAATATACATCCAAAAAAAGAACAAATTTCCATTGCCAGAGCATTTGTTAAAATAATCAAAGACAATTATTTCATATCATATCTGTCTAAAGCTATAATATTAGTTGAAGCAAAGAAGAATCTGGCCAAAAAGCTAAAAGAAAGATCTGGAGGATGAGCTGCCCATATGAAGGCCTTGAAAAGATACAAAGTATTCCTAGGATCTAGACGGCTACATATATGTACAGGATTGTGAACATGCCAAGGAAATACCTGAAACAGCCACTGTTAGTCAGGATTTCTCAGAGAAACAGAACAAATACCACGTATACATATATAGAGAGAGATGATTATTTTACAGAGTTGGCTCATGTTATTGTAGGGTTGGAAAGTTTAAATTTTGTAGGACACACTGGCAGGTTGAAAATCCAGGAAAGAATTGATATTGTAGCCTTGACTACAGTGGCAATTTAGAGGCAAAATTCCTTCTTTGTCCGGAAATCTCAGTCTTTTAAATTCTTCAACTGATTGGATGAGGCACACCCACATTATGGAGAATCATCTGCTTTACTCAGTGTCTACTGATTTAAATGTTAATTATATCTTTAAAAAAAAAAAAAACCTTCAAAACAACATCTAAGCTGATAATTGACCAAACAACTGGATACCATACTGGATACTAAATTAACCATCCCAGCAATGATCTTTTACCTTTGGCTGACCTTGAGGCTCAGAGCAAGCAGAAAGTAAAAGCTAAACCAGAGTTGTTAACTGCCAGAGGATAGAAGGGGTCCTTCTAACATATTCACAGAGAGCTCCTTGGAAAAGAATAGAAAACTTATTGGTGCAGGAATTTTTAAGGAAATCTCCCACAAATCATTAGCTAACCACTAAACTAAATGAGCAGATATTTCAAAAGTGACACACTATAAGAGACACCAAATATCTTTTCAGAAGCCAGGAATGTCACTAAACAAACAAACAGCAATCAGAAAAAAAAAAATGACAATAGCAAACCCTGGAGAGGTGTGTGAAAGGGATGACTGACTTTTAGAATTGCTACATTTTATTATCTAAAGTGTCTAGTTTTCAAGAAAAATACCAAGAAAAACACAGAGAAATGGGAAAGTATGGCACTTACGTTGGAAAAATACTTTGAGTAGAAACTTTCTCTGAGGAGTTTCAGATTTTGAATTTACTAAAAAAGAAAAAGACTTAAAATCAACTATTAAAAAAAAGTTTAAAATTTATAGGAAATTATATCTAAGAATTAAAGGAGATTATGATAATGTTGCCTCAACAAATACATAAATTAATAAAAAGATAGAAGATGATAAAAAAAGATGAATAAAAACACATAAAACATAAAAAATAACAAAAACAAACATAAATCCTAAGTTATCAATAATTGGTTCAAATGGATTAAACACACTGATTAAAAAATGGATATTGGCAGAAAATGTTTTTTAAATGACCCAGCCATATACTGTCTACATAGACATATTTTATACTCAAAAAAAAATAAAATGAAAGCAAAGTGAAAGAAAATAATATATTTTGCAAGGTAGCTGAAAGATAGCTAGGTTGGTTATTAATATTAGACAAATAAGACAGTAAAACAATTTTTTCCTAGGCATAAGGAAAAACATTTTATAATGATAAAAGTTTGAATCCATCAAGGACATATATAACAATTATAAACATACACACCTTAAACAAAACCCAAAAATATGCATAAATTCTGAAAAAATTGAAGAGAGAAATAGATCTTTCGCTAATAAGAATGAGAGAACCTAGTTCTGATCAAGATGACTGAGGAGGTAATGCTGTGCCTAAAATCTAACTACACATAAGTCCTATAACTAAGTATATACAGAAGCCGTTTCAAGACTGGTAGTAGGGACAGAGACACAGAACTGGCTGGTCCTACCCCTACATGTGGTGTTTAAAAATCAAGAGGGATATCTTGGCTGCAGAAGTCCACCCCCAAGGAGCAAGGAGTCCCAGTCCCACATCAGACTCCCAGCTCAGATTTCCAGTGCCAGGAAGAGAAGTCTCATAACCACAGACTACTAAAATCAATGAAGATTGTGGCGGAGTGAACCGAAGTGCTGCTGAATTCCAGGGGCTTCTTTTAAAGGGCCCAAACAGACTTACTTGCTGACAGACTCACTCACTGGAGCAGCTCAAAAGCATCAGAAACATACAGAGAAGAACTTATTACCTGGGTTCAGGGAGAGGGCTAGAGGGACATCTTTATCCCAGACAAAGGTGCTAGCAGAAGTCATTGTTCTTTTGTTGAGCCCTCCTCCTTCCCAAGGTGCAGACTCAGCCAGCCACCATATCTCAGTTTCCATCAACCTGACTAGCACCATTTGCTCTGCCCTGGTGATTCTTTGAGACCTTGCCACACCTAACTCAGCCCACCCAAGCCACTTACGGTGGCTTTTCTGTACAAATGCCATGTCTTGACTCATGTTATGAATTTCGCTAAAATTATCCAAAGGTTCAAAAACCCCAAACAAACAGCATCTGGCCTCAGCATGCCCTGTACCTCTTGTTAAGCAGCACCCAAACCTGGCACTAGTGGAAGCCAGCCTCAGTTTACATCTTAGCCACACACAGGCCATCTTAAAGTTGTGCACAAGTGACAACCATCTGTAGATTATAACAAGTGGCCCTGGGCAAGGCACAGGCAGTGGCTGAACTTGGCCTGCAACAGAGCTCCTTCCAAGAGGCCCTACAACCAACACACCTGGTGACCAGCTTTAGACAACACCAGAGCACCACTCAACCACGTCTACAGGCAACAAACCCAAAGGGCAGACTGGCAGGTACCAGAGACCCGCTAAAGCAAATCCTGCTCCATAAGGTCAAATCCTGCACAGCATCTCCTCCACTGTAGTCATAGACAGCCCTCGCAACCAGTCAGCCCAAGGGTCAATCCTTCCCATTGATGTGCAAACAGAAATCAAAGCTCAGCTACATACAACAAGAAGGCACACACAACCCACACAAGGGACACATCTGGAACACCAGGCTCAAGTAATCAAGGAGACTGAGCCACTGGACATCACAGAACACCTACAATATAAAGCCACTCTACCAAGATGAGGAGATATAGCAACTCTACCTAATACATAGAAAGAAACACAGGGAGGCAGCCAAAATGAGGAGGCAAAGAAACATATCACAAGTAAAACAATAGAACAAAGCTCCAGAAAAAGAACTAAACAAAACAGAGACAAGCAATCTATCAGATGCAGAGTTAAAAACACTGGTTATCATGATGCTCAATGATTTCAGCAAGGACTTCAATAAAAAGACCAAAAACATAAAAAAGAACCAGTCAGAAATGAAGACCACAATAACTGAAAGGAAGAATACATTATAGGGAATCAACAGTAGACTAGATGAAGCAGAGGATCAATCAGCAACATGGAAGGTAAGGTATCAGAAAACACCCATTTCGAACAGCAACAATAAAAAAGAATCCAAAAAAAAGAGGACAGTCTAAGGGGTCTCTGGGACAACATCAAGTATCCCAACATTCATATCCTAGGGTACCAGAAGGAGAGAAAGAAAGCAAGGAATTGAAAATCCATTTGAAGAAATAATGGTGAAAAAGTTTCTAACCTAGGAAAGGAAATAGACATACAAGTCAAATAAACACAGAGAGTCCCAAACAAGCCACTTACGGTGGCTTTTCTATACAAATGCCATGTCTTGACTCATGTTACGAATTTCGCTAAAATTATACTTAAATGTAGTGTAACTCATTATTTTTTAATCTGATTTATATAATTAATTTAACACTTATAAAGTCATCTCATAATCAGCAATTTGATAAATATGTTCTTATATTTTTTATTGCTTTTTATTGTTTGATAATTTATATTAATTTTAATTCTTCTAGATCTTATTCTGTTCTCTTTTTAAAAGACAATTTTGCACTGTTTTCTCATTTAACTCTTCTGTTGGTCAAATTTCTTAGCTGTAAGCAACAGAATCCTTTTTGCCTAACGAAAGCAGAAAAGAAATTTATATCATAGTAGGTAGTTTACAGAATTGTTGAGAAGGCTGGAGAAACAGATGTGGCTCTAAACATCCAGGAATAATAAAGGGCCAAAATCAAGCCAAAATAGTGGTGAGAAATTGTTGCCTCTGCCACCACCACTAATTGTCAGGCCTGGAATTTGATTTATAGCCATTACCACTACTTCCAGCATCCATCTCACTTCATTGGGAAATTGAACTTGCAACCAGTACCAGACACCAGCAAAACAGAAGCTCCATGAAATGTCTGTTTTCTCCAACTCAAAGCCTCTTGCCCATCTAGGTCATGTGCCTAGGCTCCAGCTATGAGAGAGCCTCAGAATTTTAGTTCTGATTTTCACATCAGAGGACAAGCCTCATAACATTGAAATGTCCCCCAATTTACAAAGGGAAGATGGCATATAGAGAACAAAGGTACACAAGTTTTTTTGGCAAAACAGTCTAATATTTCTTCCAGAGTTTCATGCTTATTTAAAATTATTAAAATTATATTTAAATTAAGAGCCCCATGGGGTATAAAACTTGGAAATATGATTTAAATATTTCAATTTTACCTGAAACCAAAGATAAAAAAGCATGGACTCTGGAGCCAGACTTCTTGAGCTAAAATTCTAACTTTGACTCTTACTAGGCCTATGAATTGGGCAAGTTAATTGCCTCACTGACCTCATGTATAAAATGGAGATAGTTAAATACCTACTTTGTAAGATCATCTCAGGCATCAAATGAGAAAATAGATATAAAGTGCTTAAAACAGTGCCAGACGTAAAATAAATACTATGTGTCTCAGTGATTTTTTTCTGTCTTCTTCCCCAAGGTATTCCTTGTCCTGCTTGAAATTTTTTCATTTACTTCAACCCTTAACTTCTGCCCTTAGCCTGTTTTCAGTCCAAGCTGTCAACTGCTGTTCTATTTCACATCTCTGCACGTTAGACATTTGCTTCTGATGCAGAACTCTGTTAAATGCTATCCAAAATGATTTGTAAACTGTGCTTTGATTGTCCAATACAGTAGTACACATAAGCAGTGCATAGGTAAAAATTATCTTTGGGAACTACAAGGCAATATTGAAGAAAGAATTTTAAAAGAATAATTCTAGAAAATGAGACATCTAGTCTTATCGCTTCTCTAGAGAAGTAAACTGAAAACAGAACCAAGACTTTTTTTTATTTTTGCCACAATTAAACCTCACTTGAAGGTAAGGTGATGGCCCAGGAAGGGAGAATTTCACCTGTTTCTTATAGCTTTAGTCACTGGGCAGTGAAATGTTTATAAATAAAGAAGATAGAGTCAGTCACTTAATATTAAGAAAGCTCACTGGTTTTCTTTGCATTATGGTGGATGAATAGGCAACACTTCTGGCTGCATTAACAGAAGTTCAGTAACTAAACTCAGGTAGGCGATAGGCTTGTTACACTCAGCCCTGCTCATACTTTACCTAAAGTATCACAATCAGCTCTTTGTGCCACACTCTAGTAGGGAAATTGACCATAGAAAGATATTCACAGAAGATGACTACGGTGGGGGGAAAATCTGAAAAACATTAATTATGAGAAACAGCTGAAAGAACTGAAGTTGTTAACTCTGAGAGAAAAATATTTAACTACTTTAAATATTTGCTAGATGAAAAGATGAAAAGAAGCATAGAGAGCAAAAGACATAAGGTAAAACCTAAGATTTGGTAAACACAGCACCCATTATGGATTTAAGTAAAATATAAATCCAGATTATTTATGTTCTGAAATGTAAAAGAATTATCACATTGTTTTAACTACTAATTAGCATAGAATAAAATGATAATATCCTGGATCTTTGTTAAGATTCCTTCTGCTTCAGATGACTCACAGCTAAGAGATGAAAATTGCTCCAACAGTATTCATACAAAAATTATTTTAACTAATTCTGTGTAGGTCAGAAAATTAGAGTTGGTTTAAGAAACCAGAAATTGATTGGCCCATAAAACTGAAAAATCCATTGTTCGAGTTCGAGCACAGATGACAAAGGATTATATAATGCCGTTAAGCTGGGTTCGAGATCTTTTCCTCTGCTTTGTCAGTGTTGATTCGATGCTTAGAAAGGTTCTCCTCCTTAGAAGGCAACATGGCCGCTGGCAGGTTTAAGTTTACCTGCTCTACTCCCAGGAACTCCAGTGGATAAAATGTAACCCAGTCATTATAGCAAAAATCTCGAGATTAGCCCTGAATAGAAGGTTTGGGCCATATATATTTCTCTGAACCAATCATTTAAGCCATGATTATAAATGATACTGATTGCTCTAGTCTGAGTCAAGTGTCACCTTGGAGCAGAAGATAGGTCACCAAAAAAACAGATGAGCAGAGAATAGGTGGAGCTGGTTAACCAGAGAAAAACTGGGATTCTGTCTCCAGGCTAAGCAGAATTGAATTCTAGATAAGCCAAAATAATATTGGTATCTCACTGCAGAAAAAGGTCAACACTATTGATTCTGGTGCCTCTGATTTGTTTATTCATTCAACACATACTACTTACTGTGTGCCAAGTGCTGTGCTGTGTAGACCAAACTCTGTGAAACTTGATTTCTCTAACTTCTCATCAAAATTTTAGAAAACTACTTTACTTTTTTTAATTCAAGAGTTTAAAGGGATTCCAGAAATCTCTGAACTCTGATATCCATTACTTAATTTGATTTACCTTCTTGGTCTCTGATTATTTGTTTCTATGTAAGCTTATAGCAATATAAACTAATTCTCGATCCTTCTTAAATTTCTTGTCATTCCTAAATTTCTTGTCATTCCTAAGTTCCTATGTGTAGCTGTAAAGCTATATAATACTAATTTTCTAATTTATATCATTATGAATTAGAATATTTTCTTAATCAAAAAAGAAATCCACAGCATAATACCAAGATAATTTTTTGTTCCTCCTCCTCTTCTTTTGCTACTCTTGAGGAAACCATTTTCAATCAAAATATATTTTAATGAACACTGCATCTGGTCATTAAAAAACAGCTGCCAATTTTCAACCTGTTGTAAATTATAAGAAATAAATTTAAAAAAAAAACTCTTGAAATCAAGGTATAAAATATAAAGATTCCAGACACTTCTCTAAATAATAGCTCTGGTCCTTTTCTCAAGTTCACTAATAACCATAGCCTATTTTCCCCCTGATTGGCCCAATGTCATTCAAATCTACCCCTGCACACCTCTGAGGTTTCACACTAACACGTTAGCCTGGCATTGTGAAAAGTCAGTCAGCTTCCTTTAAAAGTCAGGTAGGAAAAACAGCTAAAGTTAATATTGTATGAACTCAAACAGCCCCAAAAGAGGAAATCCATCTACTTGGTCTATGTTTAACTAAGGCACCAGTTCTGAATCATCTTTCGTTTAAGAGAACTTTATTTAATGCACTAAATTCTACTGATCCCCTCACTCACCCTCAGCCCCTGCATTTCTGTCCTTGCCTTCCTTCCTGTCTTTCTCTCTCATGTTGGTATTTCATCCTGATTCCTCTTTTCCTCTGCTTTTTTCTGATTTATTGTTGCATTATTGTTCACTATCTTTTTCTTCTTTCGGTTGCACTCCCTCCTACTAGTGGTTCACTATTCCCTTCAGTGATTAATAAAACATGAGCAAGAGAGCATTTATTAAGAATCTATTATTTGCCATGGGATAAAATAAGATCTAAATCCAAGTCTGTCTGAGCCTTTATCTGGTGAAGAGACCAGAACTGGAATCTAGACCTGTCTGATTCAAAGGCCACAATCTCCTAACACTCCATTCTATCTTTAATCTAAAAATTCTGTATGTCTGGTCTTGTTCTGTGTAAGAGAATTTTCTTGTTCTCAGTAAATATATGCTGAAATATTAGAGGTAGAGTTTCATGATGTCTGCAACATACCTCTAAATGATTCAGAGGGGGAAAATTGTGTTCGTGTGTGTGTGTGTGTGTGTGTGTGTGTGCGTGTGTGTGTATCTATATATCTCTCTATATAGATATAGATATAGATATAGATATAGATATAGATATAGATGATATAGATATAGATGATATAGATATAGATTATAGATATAGATAGATAGATATAGGTAGATATAGATATAGATATAGATATAGATATAGATATAGATATAGATATAGATATAGATATAGATATAGATAGATATAGATATAGATATAGATTTAGATATAGATATAGATGATATAGATATAGATATAGATATAGATGATGATATAGATGATATAGATATAGATATAGATATAGATAGATATAGATATAGATGATATAGATATAGATGATATAGATATAGATAGATATAGATATAGATATAGATAGATATAGATATAGATATAGATAGATAGATATAGATATAGATATAGATATAGATGATATAGATATAGATATAGATATAGATATAGATATAGATATAGATAGATATAGATATAGATATAGATATAGATATAGATATAGATATAGATATAGATATAGATAGATATAGATATACAGAGAGAGAGAGAGAGAAAGCAAATGAGACAAAATGTTAATAACTAATAAATAGGAAAAGGATATATAAGTGTCCATTGTACTATTTTTTCACTGTCTTGTTTGACATTTTTCAAATAAAAACTATTAGAAGAAAAAAATGAGCACACTAGTTCTTAAGATGAGCATTTTCTTTTACAGGAAGCCATAATCAATATTTTTCCAAATTTATCATTTTACTCTCTTCCTTGAATAAACACTTAAAGTGAAATAGATTTCCCCAGCTCAGCCAAGAAACCTAGGGCCCACCCTTAATTTTTTTCTTTCTCTTTCCCACATATATCCACCTCTAAAACTCGATCTTCAGAATATATCTAGAACCTGAGTTCCACTCAACTTCCACCACCTAGTTCAATCCATCATTCCACATTTAATGTTGCAATAGCTTCTTTGCTGGTCTCTTCACTGAGCGGACTTTTAAGCAGAGGTCTTTTAATCACGTAAATGAGACCATGTAACTTTTCTGTTCCAAACTTCCTCATAGCTTCACATTACTTTTAAATAAAATCCAAAATTCTTAATATAACCTATAAAATCTTCACAGTATGGTCCATGCTCATCTCTCTGATGTCACCTCCCACCTCTCTCTCTTTCAAATGCACAAAACATGCTCCTATCTCAGTACCTTTATACGTTCTGTTCCTCTTGCCTTTCATGTTCGTATCTTTTCATGTCCAAAATCTTCACACCAGTCAATACTCTGCCCATATTTGCCTACCCAAAAGGTACTATCCTGACCACCATATTTAAAATAACCAAAATACTCTCTACCAGTCACTATTTCTTAAGCTTCGTTTCTTTTCCTCACAGTGTAATAATGGTCTGAAATTTTATGTGTCTATATTCTTATTGCGGTTTTGTGGTTTTTTTGGTGTTTTTTTGTCTTTTCCAACACTCAATAACCATTAGATTCTAAACTCCATAAGGGAAAGAATTTTTTAACTATTCATTGCTATATTACCTTATAACCATCTACTTGTTGCCGAATACTCGAACATTTAATTTATTCAAGTAAATTTACTGATTGTCTGTTATATGAGAGCCACTGTTATGGTAACCTGGTCCACATTAGTGAATAAAACAAAAACCTATGCCCTCATAAAGTTTACACTCTACCAAGAAAAGACACTCTACCAAGGAAAGGAGAGAGAGTCATAGGGAGGATAAATTCACGCTTGTAATAATGGGCATGTGCCATAGTGATTCTCCAAACCTGTTCATAGGAAAAATGTGCCCATGATAGCTCCATTAATGACTAACATCAGCATTAAAGGCATGGGAGTCACTTAAATTGAATGGGAGCTGCCATTTGAAGGGAGGTTTATAGAGAGAGGAAATAAGGGTTAGGAGTCCCAAAGCAAATAGCATTGGGATTGAGAGACACAAAAGACCACATTTTCTGGTGGTATCAAGAATGACAGAAATATAATGGAATTCAGTGGTCTCAGAATCCCACCTGAGCCACTGATGTGATGCTGTTTTCATTCCAGCATAGACAACTATGGTGTGGGAAGCTAGATTTTATCCACAATTTGTGGCACAGTATGAATGGTCTTAGCACAAGTGTCTAGGAAGATGGCTAAAGACAAGTTTTCTTCTGTCTCATGAAAATCAAACCTATTGAAAATTTTATTACATATAAATTAAACCTCAATAAACCTAATTTAAAAACAAATAAACAAACAAACAAACAAACAAAAAACAGCCCATGGTAGAGAGATGAATTACAGTTGAGACAGAGTTCCAGGTGCTTTTTAAATTATTATTAAGTTTATTGGGGTAACATTGGTTAATATAATTATTTAATTTTCAGGTGTATATTATAATTTGACATCTATATATTCTATTGTGTGTTTATTACCTAAAGTCCAGTTTTTTTCAGCTACCATGTATTTGATCCCCTTTACCCACTTCACCCTCCCCTCCCACTACTCCTCTATATTTGATGCCCTTTACCTGTCTATCTTCCTCCTCCTCCCCCACCCCTTTAGAGTCTGGAAAATTTAGAAGAGTAGATGCCAATAACTGAATTTTCTTGTTTAAAAGAAAATTTAATTTTTGTTTGTTGAATATCTTACAATTTGTGCCCAGTTCTAACCACATCTTTTATGCTTAGTCTTCATAGTTACTTGCTTATGGGATGGAATATTGTGCTCATACAATTGAAAACAAAATAGAGAAAACATGATTGGAGATTTCAAATGCTAAATATTGAATCTGAAAATTGTAAACTGGCAAAATCATGAAATTCTTACAGAACTAATACTCTACAAGCATTGAGAAGTGATGATCATCAAATGCCAACACGGGTTCACTAATAATATATTTAGAGATTTAGAAATTATAATTAAATTACTAAATTTAATGAATGGGTATCCAACTTGCCAAATTTTTATTTTAATAGAATTACTAGACTAATATATATAGAGAACAGCAAATTATAATGTGTTATGTTTTAGCAAGAAATTGAACTTTCATTCATTGGACCACATGATAACACAGTTTAACATATTCAACTAATTCCCTAGATAGATCTAAAAAATGTGAATTTCTAGATTTAACCTCATCATGTCTTTATCTCCGTGTGATATACCTGGAACTTCTAATTATCCTGGATTTATACTTAATCTGCCACAAATATTATGACATTAATAATTGACCTTTTTCTTTTTTTTTTAATTTTCTAGTCATTATTTATTTTGCTTTCTCCTAGGTAATAGCACAGCTTCTTGTCTCCACTCTCTAATTTTTTTAAATTTCTTTATTTTATTTTTTCTTCATTTGTTTTTATTTTATTTTTTATATTAAGTTTATTAGGGTAACATTGGTTAATACAATTATATAATTTTCAAATGTACATTATAATTTGACATTTATATATTTTATTGTGTGTTTACCACTCAAAGTCCAGTTTTCTTTAACCACTTTACCCCTTCCAACCCCCCTCCTTATTTGACCCCTTTTAATTTATCTACCTCCTCCCTCCTCCTCTACCCGCTAACCTCTGGTAAATAATTGACCTTTGAGAGAAATAAATTAATATATTCTGAGAAAAAGGTAAGTTGTACATGCAATTGAAAAGTACAGAATAGATTTTTTAATTCCTTTCAGCAGACTCATAAGTACTATGTAGAATGTCCAAAACAAGCATCCATCAGCTAACTCAAGAAATTAGCCATAAAAAATAAAAACTTTTTTAACAGTTATGTTTATTTGTATAAGGCAAATTTATCAAATTAAAACAATAATCTTTATATTTATCTCTTTTTAGTGGCTTTAGTATGTTTATCATTCAATAGTACTAATTAAAACACCTCTAGTAATATAAGCATTCAATTCTCAAATTCTCATAATTTATTTTAATATTTACTTTTATGAAAAATTTACTACAGGCCTAGCATTGTGCTAAATACTTTAGTTATATTTCCTTACTTAATCAATACTCAATAGTATATGGTATCTTTATACCAATTTTATATATATTGAAACTGCATTTGTAAAATCAATTCTTGAGGTAGAATGAGGAGCTTGAAATATTGGGCAGTACTATAAAGTGTTTGTGAACTATTTTTTATTTATTTTTAATTATCATTTAAAAGACCAGAGTTTTAATTTTACGCTAGGAAAATAATAGTAGTATACATAGATAGATCATAGATAGATGATAAACGATACATAGATTTCTTCATTTTATATTTGTGTGTGATTGTGTGCATGCTCTTATGTAAATCAGAAAATCTATATGAACTAATTTTACATTTTACAAATGTAAGCAAAGTTTCTCCCAGAATATGAGCAAATAATTGGTTTGCATTTGTAATAAAGATTCCCCTTCCTTTTGCTTTTCTCTATTAATAATAGCAAAATATGCTTAAGAATATTTTCATGTTGAGGGAAGTTTTACAAAACATATATAATCAACATACATTCACATTCTTTATTTTATCAAGATGAACTGAGTTTCTTCTATATTATAAACTCTCAGCTTTTTCATAAATATTAAAACTTTTTACAGTTTTTGACATACTCTCAATTCTCATCTCTCATCTCAACAGACCTAATTTCAATTTGTCAAATGTCTATTTTCTTGACCTTTTTGGTTTTCTATTTGATAAGTACTATACCTTTAATCCCTAAGTCTGTGATTCTGAATCTTTTTATAGTTTTGATCCCTCGTCTTTGTTTTTTTCTAAAATTATGCCTAACTTTTTATAATTTTAATAATTTTATAATATCTAAAGAGTTTGAGTGAATTTTTTCTTTGTTAAGATGCTTTCTCAACACCAAAATTGAAAATTGCTGTTCTAATTATTATGGTTCAGAAATATTTTATAAGGTCAGCCTGTTTGTTCACTATTTTCCCTTTTTTCCTGTATTTTAAAGTTCCCTTTGCCTGTTCTATCTATGCTATTTAACTTGAGGGAGTCTTAAAACACTGGACACCCTACAAAGTAAAAGTAGACTGAATTGCATGAGTGCAGGCTTTTTGCATTGATGCTCCATTAGTGCTATTTAAAAATCAATTGTGTATACAATATATTTAATTTTTTTTCTTCACTAGCTACCTGTTCATTTTAAGCTTTTCTAATTTACCTAATTTTTTAATTTTCCACATTCTCTCTCTTTATGCTTTTCAGGGACAGGTTTAATATATTATTAAATTATTATATCCAATTAAATAAAAGAATGAATGCATTCATTTATTTTTTAATGATGCACAAACCTAGCTTTTCTCCTGGGCTAATGAGTGAACATTTCCTGCTAAGGATAGCCAATAAAATAAGAAAAGAAATAAGAATAGCCTATGTGTAGACTAATAGGTATTTGAAAAATCAAAGGTCAAAAGTTAGCAAAAGAAAAAGTACAAGGTGGAAACACATTTTTTGTCAATGAAGTACAGGGTCAAAGAAAACTGACTCAAAAGTAATTTTTGTGAGAAACTGAACCTTGATTTATTTTTAATCAAAATTAAAGTTTTACACTATTTCTGCTTATATCTCTGTTTTCAGAAAGAGATTTTTGGGTTAGTTGATTACAATCAACTTTCTTCAATTTATGCCGCACTTCAGAGTTGGCTAGACTAAAGACTAATCCTTTCATGTACATTCTCAGGTGATTTCAAATCTGATGATGTGATGACGAGATACTCAATATTCACTAGTTTCCATCTTATTTATCATACTTGGTTCATTTCCGAGGACTAAAGGCCTGAGTCATTAAAAATTATATGCCCCATTTAAGCAGGCTTTCTGCATACTTTACTCAGGGAAATATGTTTAATGCATTTTCCTCCTTATAAAAGTATGTCTTTTTTCATGATTTATCAACATTTAAACCTGGTGTATAACTAGAGGTTTCTTAGCCTTACACTCTAGTGATATGTAATTCCTGAGAATATCAAACTTAAGTAATGAAGGCATCCTTGTACAATGTTTCTTTTCCATCCCCAGGTAACCATTTTGGGGGAGAAAAATCCCAGAGCTGTAAATTACTTTGATCAGTCTATGTATTTTAACCTGCTTTCCTTAAATTAAAAAAAAAAAACTAGAACACCTCTCCCTTAATGTAAATTTAACCAACTGATTGTTTCAAAATAACAAATTATTTGTACTCTCTATTTTACTGTTTCTCTTTTAAGTGTGTATTTTTTAATTAAAATGTATGGTTTACAATGTGGTTTAAGTGACTTTTTATTTAAAAATAGAAGTTTCTGAGAGCTAACATTATTCAAAAGAAAAAAGAGGAACTATATCAATAATAGACTAGCAAATGGAATAAATGAATAAATAAATAAATAAATTAGCTATAAAAGATAATAAATGCAACATTGATGATAACTCTTAATACACACAATAATCCTGTGAGGCAAACTACTATTATTATTATCCCCATTTTACATATAATGAAACCATGACACAGAAAGGATAGTAACCACATCAAAAATCCCATAGCTGTGCTAGTTTTAGTAAGTTGTGGGTACAGCAATCTAAGCATTGGAGATCAGGACTTCATCACTATGCTAGCTAGTCTCAATCCATTCCCTATTGCTCCATTTTGGAAACTCCAATATTTTTATTTCTTGATCACTACACTAACACTCTTAACATGGTCTTCAAAATAATTCCTTTAAATTTTTGCTTACTCTCTGTTATTATGTAAACATGTGCTTCAAGTATAGGAATTTTTCTTTTACCAAAACAGGCAATCTATGTTTCTTAATTCTTAACCTAGGGCATGTGCAATTTGACTGTGGATTCTGATATAACTCTCTGCTCAGTGTTTTCATCTCTCACATGTACATTCTTCCCTCACTTAAAAACAACTACAAACATTGTTAATTATAGTAGAGTAGAGGATGACTTTGTGAGCGTACTTGTTTCAATCAGAAAAAATGTACAAGAAGAAATTATGACTATTCTTGTGTATATATGGTAGAAGGCTTCAAGTTAGAAGGAGAAATTTGGATAAGGGATATTGCTTATTAAAATTCCATTGCCCAATACAATGTTATTTTTAGTTAATATACTCCAAACAACTTTTAAAAACATTATTCAGTAGAAATTTTACCTTTCTTTCTCAAGATGCAGAGAGGAAGTCATCATGAATAGTGTTGTGCAGGAAAGTCCACACATACTATATGACATCTTCTCACTTTTTTCTTCAACTTACAAGAAATCTTCACTTAGATAACTTTAAAATATCTGTTAAGTAACATATATTAGAAATCCAAGTGAGGAGGGTACATGTACAAACATTCAGAAAACATTCATATACATACAACAAATATACAAATTATCAATTGTTTCAAAGGTTTTCCACTAATATATACTTGCTGTTCCCTCATTATGTTTATTTACTACTATCATCATCGGTGATCAGAAATGAAGAAAAAAGAGCTAACACTTACTGAATTCCTCCAAGATGGCACACAACTTCATGCACAATATTTCATTTCTACTTGAAAACAGCCTGATAGGATATATAAGCATTGTTTCTGCTTTTTCAGATTAGATAGTCAACTTCAAACTTATATTTTAGCCACTGCACAGTGATGACAACAAGAATTTTAAAATAATATATCAGCCAAAAACTTAAAGAGAATAGTATTATACAATTTGTTTTCTGTGAAGGTGAAAAAAGTGGGCCATCATTCAGTTTTAGCAGTACATCTTGATCCAGCTGTTCATTATACCTTCCCCCTGGATGTGTCAGGTTTTGTTCTAAGTATTTTACATATATTAACTAGTTTAATCTTGCCAACAACCCATGAGGTAGATATGCGATTATTATCACCCCTTTGAACTGATGGAGAAAACAACAGGTTGAGAGAATAAGATGATGAAAATATGTCAGAAACTAGTGAATAAACAGAGCTGGACTTTGAGCCCAGAAAGTCTAGACCCAAAGCTACTCTATCCTTATTGCCTCTCAGGACAGTTCCTGGAAATGAGAAGTCTGAAGAAATGTGTGCTGGGCCAGCCATCATGCGGTATGTACCTAGTCCTGACTTAACCACTAATTATCTAAAGACCTTGCAGAAGTCGTTTAATACTTCTGGGCCTCACTTAATTCTTCTACAATAAGAAGAAGTTACCTTAAATGTGAGAGGGATTACTAAGAAAGAGGCTGTTAAAAAAAAAAAAGAAAAATTCTTGTATGAATTTATGGGGAACACTGGTATTTAAGAGACCTTCATAGTTTAACCTCTCTTAATTTACCTTTACAAAAACACAGATCATGGTTCCTAAATTATTCTGACTCAAAAGTGTACACTAGTGCCTTAATGTCTATTGAATCAAACCCAAACTTTTCTTACTAGTACATAAATTTGTCAATAACATATA
Source organism: Macroglossus sobrinus (assembly GCA_004027375.1). NCBI lineage: Eukaryota > Metazoa > Chordata > Mammalia > Chiroptera > Pteropodidae > Macroglossus > Macroglossus sobrinus. The sequence continues at coordinate 6,318 of PVKZ01003682.1, read as the reverse complement.
TTTATGTAATTTTATTGCATCGAATTATCCAATTCAACTTTTCCGCTATCATTAGTATCTGTCTTCACATGTGCTTAGTTCATTCTCACTTTCCCTGATCTTCACATAGGAATATCTTCTTTTTCCTCTCTACCTCTTTCAAATCTACACATTATTCAAATCCATTTCTTTCCCATGGAACTTTCCTTGATAACTCTTTCAATATATCCCTTTTAACTCTCTCACATAGTTTACCCTAGGTCACAAGAAATAATTTATTGTGACCTAACACATTAACTTATTTTTTTCATCAACAAAACTGAGAACCGTGGCCATATATTTTCCTCCCCTTAGAACTTCCTCTTTAGTCAATAATATGCCATGAACATAGATGGATTCAATAAATACATGTTGATTTATCCATTTGATGAACATCACACAAATACTTTGTATGCCAAATTATCATTACTAGAGAAATCAGTAGCAAATGTCAAAACAAAGTTATGAATGGTTGAATTTTATCTTGTTTTTAGGTTTGATCTTGAATATTGAAGATTTGAATAGGAATAATGGGCATGTATGTAATGAGTATTTTAACAACTGAACAATCTCTTGATCTGTGGAAGCAGTACTGGTCAGGAGAAATGACTGCCTAGGTTTACATCCTGGCTCAACCATCGACCAAATTTGTTAGTTTGGGCAAGTTACATTATCTGTTTCCTCACTGGTAAAATGGAAATGATAATAAAACCAACATCATAGAGTTGTGATGTGATTTAAATGAAAAAAACATAAATGTGGCATTCCATGCCTGGCACACATTAAATAGCCAATAAATAAATGAATGGTCTATATCTTGATCATAGTAGTAATTACAAAACTGTATACATTTGTCAAACCTCATCAAATAATACACTTGATATTTACTGTATGTAAACACTGTAATAAACCTAAATTTAAAAATAATAATATTTTTAAATGAATAAATGAAAGCTAGGCAGCCAGAATCACAACCAAAATTATATTACAGATCTAATCTGTTGAAGACACCACTGCATATGAAGCTGAGTATGAAACATTAGGTGCTACTGACACCAGTTGAACTGCCACATACTATAATATAATAAATCCTCATATTTTGTTGCTTCTTTGCATCACTAGCTCTCAATTCAAAGTCCCATATGGCTGCAACTGACTGGCTGCACTAGATCACATGAATGCCTTAACTGCAAAGGGCCTTGGGAAGTAGAGTATCTTGTCTTGCTGATCTCTATAGTAGAAAGCTAGCCAGAACTCATACGAAGGAGAATTCCCAAAGATAGAAAAGAAAAAAAAATAGCTTCACTGCAACACTGAGAAATTTTTTAAATTAATAAGAAAAGGCAAATATATCAATACAACATTGGAGAGAGTGTAGAAGATGGCACACTCTCTCTCCCAAAAAATAAACATTTGAAAATATTTAGTCTCACTATTAATCAATGTAAATTGAAATTACAACATTTTTAAAATAAATTTGGAAGTTACTTTTCAATATATCCAGATTTGGAAAAAGTCTGAGGAAATGTGCACTCCTATTAAATATTCTAGAGGGCATTTGGCAATACCCAGTAAAAGCTTCAAAAATGTTCATGCTCTTTGACCAAGTAATTTCACTTTTAGGAATTCAACTTAATAAAATATTTTAAGAAGTACACAAAGACAGATACATGGATGTTGGCTCTAACAGCAAAACTTTGAGAAAATTATCAAAGTCCAGGTATAAGCAATTGATTATATAATTTATATGATATTCTTCATTCTCTGTAATATTAATTACATAAAATTGTAAATGATTTTAATGGTATGGAAAGATGATCACTTCATAAAGTAAAATAAAGTTTATTAAACATTTATGTACAGCTGGTGAAGTACCTTTATCTACATGGAAAAATACTGTAACTATACATGTAAAATTTTGAGCAGTGATAGTATAAGTTATTTTGAGGTTTGGCCATCTATTTTTCTGAAAATTATTTAGTAAATGTGTCTTTTACAATGAAAAAAATAATAAACTTATTTTTTAAAGTTAAACATTGTCCCCAGGCTAACAAGAGTCATAACTAGTTTCTTTTAACTAATCATTATGTATCATCATCTCTGGATTTATACAAGCCTATTTTGAAGCTAGTTCCGCATTTTCCACCAAAATTGCCTCTTTTAATACCAAATTCTGTATTTTAACTACCAGCTGCAAATTACATTTTTTATTTATGTTAAAATTTACTCTTTTAAACTTCCAAATAAGCTTGCACAAGAAAGGAATTAACATTTATTGAACACCTACTATGTGCCAGAAACTATTTAAATCCCATTCACATATGTTAGTTCATTTGCATTTAAGTCTGATTCCAATTATACATAACTTTCCTAATTTGACAGGCATCAATCATTTTTCATTTTAGCCTGCATATTGCCAGACAGATGAGAGCAAATATTTTTAGATTATCCTCAGATGGCAGCATTCACATTCCTTTGATTCAGTTCAGGTGCCCTTTTCTGGACCTTCCCTAGCTATTCCTCTGGTTGTGACATCCAAAATTCCACACATTGTTCTCTTGACTCCTGTACCATTTAGGATAATTCCCAGAAATGACCAGCATTTTGAGAAACATATTGCTTTCATGTGGAAGAATCTACCCTTAGAAATTCCTCAAATAAATTCTAGTTCATGGAAATACAAAGATTAATAATACTTTTCATTATTATTTTTTAATATAAATTAAACATACTGGTTAAACATCTGAGGCCCTGTTAATGATCTAATAATAAATGTTTCCACAGCAATATGTCAGTTTATACTTTTTATAAGATTTCTACTTTTAAGGAGATGATCTTTTTCATTCTTTCTCTGTGCCTTGTCAAGACAAGAAAGCTATGGTTCTATCCCAAATTGATCTGGAAGCCCCAAGCAATTATAATTATCATTAAGCAATACTTTTGTTTCTAGGGTCAGGAAGAATCTCAGGGATTGGAAAATAGAGACCAAATCTGTTTGTTTAGTTCAGCAAGGTAGGTATTAAGAGGTTCTGGCTAAAAGTGACTGGTGACCAGAAGTTATGAATCAATCTCTTTCTGTCTTGTTCACTCGCTAGCAAAACATAAAATGATTAGAACAACTGACACAAAAGCTTTTTGAAAATGTGATTGGCAAAGAAAGGCAGTGAGTCACAGAGTGACTTTGGTAACCCTATGGAACAGGTCCCTCTACAAAATCAAACTTAAAAACTCTAGTTTCTGTTCTTTAGGTGTTAATGAGTTTTTAAAAATCGATAATGAACACATGGTCTTATATCTCAGTTTTAAAACTTTATTACTGCAAAAAAACATGGGTGCTGGTCCATAGAGCCAAACCCAAAAAGGACTCCAAATGGAGCTAATAAAAATTATAGGGCACACCAAGAGGAAATCAAGCAGAAGTTCTAAAACAAATCAAACACTCTATAAAGCCGTACATGAATGCCAGTATCTGTAAACAGGACTATCATATGCCTATAGACATGTTATATGAGGCTTTTACTATAAAACTCATAGAATCTAATTGAATCTCAAGGCTTTAAAGAAACTAGAATTCATCTAGCCAAAACTCCCTTATATTTATAAGATTCTTCTTTAATATAACCATTAAAGGGCCACCAGCCTATGCTTAAACTTGCCCTGTGATAGAGAGTTTGTTAATTCCTTAAAGCAACCTAATTCAGCTTCAGAAAGCTCAAATCACTGGAAAGTTCTACTGTTACTATGTTGAAATCTGCTACTCTGATCTTTCTATACCCATCCTATAAGAAGGCACACCCGAAGTATTACTAAAAATGTATGCACAGTGTTCCTTAAAATTACACATACACATATACACATACACATATATCTAAGAAATTTTATATATATATATAAAATATATATACACACACACACACGCACACACACACACACACACACGGAATTATATAGAGAGAATTTTATATGTATATATATACATATATATACATATATTTTATATGTATATATAGAACATATATATGCATATATATGAATATATGTGTACATATGTACATGTAGCATGTGTGCATTTTTCAAATGTACAAAGTATTCATCAGATTCTCAAGAATGTCCGTAATTCATAAAACTTAAGAATCACTGTTCTAAAGGTAACACAGAATGAACCTAACTGCACAAGAGATATTTGAAAACAATCAAAGAGCTGCGAGTCTTCATTTTCAAGCCAATAAAAAATATGTAACTTTTTATTCTGTTTCTCATTTTAGTAGATTTTTCAATTCACTATATTTCTTCAGTATATTCAATGTCACTTATAAAATAGGGCCCCTAAACTAGGCACAATATTCCAGGTATTCTACAGCACAAATAGAGCAAGTTTGTTAATTTTCTACATGCTCTATTTCTATTAATGAAGTCTAAGACTCAAATGTTTTTATCAATTGGAGTGTTGTGGTGAAACATTACTCTGTATATAACTTGGAATAAGGATACAGGAAAAGGAGGTCATGGGCCAGCCTGCAAGTTTCTTTAAGTACCTGGCAAGATGCATGATGAAGGTCAAAAAAGTCTTAAGGAATTGGGTCACTAGGTAATATTATCTGTGGGTGAAAAGACACCTGTATAGTATATTTAAAGGCTGTAAGAGAATTCTAGCCTTAATACCATCTATTATCAAAATACTGTCAGTAGACTATGGCTATATAGACTATGGCTATACAACACTTCAAAAAAAAATTCTCTGCTCCCCTCCATTACATAAATTTAATGCTTCCTTATGAGAATCTTTGTTAGAGGACAGAGGAAAGGAGAATTTAATTAGTCTTCCTGGATCTTCTGTATTAATAAGGAGATAAAATGAGGTTGAAGAGAGGCATCCAGAAGGGCATACAAACTGATGAGGAAGTGATTTTTTTAGACTCATCTCCTTGGAACCACCTCCCTTATTTGCTCCCTACTTCCAAAGTTACTAAATAATTGGTCCATGCACTAGATTTACTTCATAATATAACTTGCTAGTGGACTAATATATTCTCAGAATTACAAAACTGTAGTGACACAACACAGATCAGTAGTTGCCAAGGGTTAGAGGTAGGGGCAGAGGACACATATGAAAGGACAGCATATGAGGGAATGTTCTGTGATGAGGGAATGGTTCTGAATCTTCAGTGTGGTAGTCGTTAACAGGTATCTATACATGTGTTAAAACTCTTATATGCCAAAAAATAATCTGTTTTACTTTGTTAATTTAAAAAGTTTTTTCTCAGGGAGAAAAAAAAATCCTGAACCCCACAACTACAAAAAATAAAGAAAGAGAGAAAGAAAGAGAGAAAGGAACTACTACTCTTAAATTAAACCTTGCATAACTGGAATTAAACCTGCTCTTCTTGTCCCTGCTTCTTACAATCCTTTCTCATAAACAATTAGATACATGGACTTTGGTGAAGCTATCTTTAGCCACCCCACCCCGGGCATAAAATGCTGCTTTGTACAGATCTTGGAATTGAATCTTAATTTAATCCAGAGCAATATAGTCTATGAGTGGGAAGAATTCTTGTGTCAGAGATATTTTGCTGTGGCCTAATTTAGCCTCTAATCAACACAGCCTCTAATGAGTTAAAACTGAATTCTAAGGTATGATACTGTTACTCCACTAACATTGTAGATACAACATCGGGGGCCTAAGATGCTTCATTTGTGGCGTCACTGTAATACCATCCATCAGTGTGAGCTCCTGCTCCAGAAATGGTGCTCTGATTTTCAGACATTTTTTTTCCTGAATGATATAATAGGAGCCTATAAAATGCAGGCTGATTCATAAGTTAAGCACTAGGAAATAGGAAAGAGAGAGGTTATATGAAATTAAAGGAAAGCAAGCTCTATGAAAAATCTACCAAGTTAACAGTACATAAGCACGGGTTTTTCTTTAAACATAAATGAGAATTAACAGAGAAGGAAGGAGAAAAGCAGATCCAAGAAAATTTTTTTTCGAAACAACTGTTTGGTCCTAGGAGGTTCCACCAGCTGCCTGTTCACAGCCACAGCCACAGCTCCTTGGTAAAGGAATAAGAACTGAAACACCTCATTGCCATAGGAACACTAACTTCTGCATTTTTTTTCTTGTTAAACCATACATGAGAACTGCTAATAAGTTTCATGTTTCTTCACTTGATAAGAGAAAAATCTTAAGATGTGCATAACTTGGCAATATTTTTCAAGTTTGGAAGCTTGATGGAGTTTTCAGAGTATTCCTACAGGATGAGTCCTTCTTATGCATTGAAGGAGGAGGAGGAGGAGGAGGAG